>JAWPHD010008878.1:0-110100 GCA_037043455.1 Cyrtodaria siliqua | reverse complement strand
TTTTTTGAAGCCAATGTTGGAAATTTAATAGTGTTTAACTTCGTCTTAAAATGGTCGACTGTTAGAACTTTAATAGAAAAATATAACAAATATTTTGGTTCAAAAAGGTAAATAAATATACAGATAATCGCTTTATATGCTTGAAATTTGAATTCAATGCATACTTACTTAGATATCTTGACTAAAACCAAGAGACCCTTGTTTTTACTATAGGAATTCCTCTGACCTTGCACAGCAAGTGTAGCACTTAAATGTTATTAATGTGGCCACCAACATGTAATTAGTTATGCAGTCATTATACTTGCTTTGTTTGCATAACATTTTGTACCAATAAAAAATATCATTTTAAAAATGTATAAGTATGTGTATCTCAGTTAACTTATCCAATGCAACATGTAATACCGTATTCTCCGTTTGTTTTGGGACAAGATAAATTAATTACAATAATTAGTGTCCCATCTTTATACATTTTCAAGATAATTTTTTTTTTAGTGGCCCAAAATATATTAAGTACTTAATTTGGTGTTAAATGCTGTCCGAACTTATATGGTAAATACGGTAATATATGGGTCACAGTCAAGGATCAAAGTTTGCCTGGCACTGGCAAAGGGCCTGTCGCTCTACTTGCTGATTTATGCTGCAATATCCCCAACGTCCTTGGAGACATATAAAGCGCAAACAACTTTTCACAGGCTATTGCACATTCCGAAAATAATACCTCATCTTCTCCTAGTGAGATAAAATACTGCTGATAGGTTTTGGACATATCTAACAGATTTAGATATTTTACCTTGCCATTTCCGGGAATTATAGAGCATAGAAACTGTATGTGTACCTGTGTGTATTGTTATCTGTTCGGAACCATAGTTAAAAAAAAAAGGTAGAGAGTTTGAATGGTATAATACATCATTTTCAACACATGCATGGTTATATATGACGGTCGAATTTTTTGTGGTGGAGGCAGACCACCCACGTTTCCTGAGTAGAACCAGTTCTATACACCGTTTAAAACATAGTATTCTCACATTCTCCCCATAGTCATTAATCTGCGAAATTGTTTTGTAGCCACCCATAAATCTAAGAAATTTACCGCGAAATAGAGACTGGCCAACTGACCATATACTTCATAGCGCGAATATCTTCAATTGTCGAAACTTAATGTCATCAAGGAACAACTGAGCAGCAATGTGCTTTACACGAAACTCTCCAGTATCGGCAAGCTTGAAGAATGCCACCCTGTCGTTGAGGCGATCGTGCTCTGCAAGATGAGCAGTAACTGAGGGTAAAATATTTTTCAAGTGTAAGTCAAAATGTATTCATCATCAGATAAAGAGATATTGTATAAAGTTAAAAGTACTGGACCACTATCTTCTGAACCTGTGTCTCCATAAATCATCGTTTCTTATAACATGTCCGAATGCTCAAAAATAGTACTTTCAATTGGCACAGTTTCACTAAATAACTGCTTTTGGACGAGATTTGTTGGTGTGTTTAATTTCAAGATCTTTCGCACAGGGCTGTCGGTGCTCGATTTCGTTGGTACTTGCAATTTTCCGGTTTCTGTATTAAACTTAACATTTTGTCTATTGCCAATTATATTCTTTTCTTTTGGATTAAACGTGCGTCTTTGATATGTTAGACCACCGTCAAGGACATTTGGCCACAAAATGGAAACATTTTCCTCCTCATGCACTTCGACACAGTGTAATATTGTGTCATTCGTCGTTGTAAATGAAGAACGACAGTAGCCGCATATTGTTTCCACATCCTGAAATGTAAGAATGACTTCAGACAGGAACCAATACATCTAAACGTGGCTTCGTTTGTGCACCAATACATCCTCTGCAAGAAACCAATACATTTAAAAATTCTACGTGTTTTTACTTTTCACTGACAAAAAAAACGCTACATAATCTAATATTAATGCATAGTTATATCTACTCAATATTAATTATACTTGAAATATTATAAATTAATGTACTTCAGCAAATCAAAGCAATACGTGAATTTTTGCTTTAATAATCAAATAAATGTGGGTAAGTAAATTTTGGGAAATCTTAATATGAAGTAAGCATGTAATAAACATGTATTACATACCATTTTAGGTCCAGCATCACATGCATTATTGATAAAAACGAACAAAACAAAACTTTCATCTTCATGACGTGTTGTATGGGTTATATTCTTTTCTTTTGGATTAAACGTGCGTCTTTGATATGTTAGACCACCGTCAAGGACATTTGGCCACAAAATGGAAACATTTTCCTCCTCATGCACTTCGACACAGTGTAATATTGTGTCATTCGTCGTTGTAAATGAAGAACGACAGTAGCCGCATATTGTTTCCACATCCTGAAATGTAAGAATGACTTCAGACAGGAACCAATACATCTAAACGTGGCTTCGTTTGTGCACCAATACATCCTCTGCAAGAAACCAATACATTTAAAAATTCTACGTGTTTTTACTTTTCACTGACAAAAAAAACGCTACATAATCTAATATTAATGCATAGTTATATCTACTCAATATTAATTATACTTGAAATAGTATAAATTAATGTACTTCAGCAAATCAAAGCAATACGTGAATTTTTGCTTTAATAATCAAATAAATGTGGGTAAGTAAATTTGGGAAATCTTAATATGAAGTAAGCATGTAATAAACATGTATTACATACCATTTTAGGTCCAGCATCACATGCATTATTGATAAAAACGAACAAAACAAAACTTTCATCTTCATGACGTGTTGTATGGGTAAGACCCCCCCCCCCCCCCCCCCCCCCCCCCCCCCCCCCCCCCCCCCCTTTGTATTTACGGAGTTATATTTAACATAGTCATGTTGTTAAGTTGGCCTGTTAGACAGAATTACTGATGTACTCACTGCTTCGACAAATGGGTGCTAACTCATTTAGATAGAGTTGATATAGTGCTTCGAAATTTGGACAGTTATAGCAAATACATACTGGAAAATATTTACCATGTCTCTTAAACAAGACAGTTGCGATATATCTGATATAGTTTTTGACAAATATGATCGTGTTTAGTTGATTAAAGCTGGAAGAGGACTAAATCTTCGTCAAATGCATTGGAAGAAATAACTGCAGCTGATAACACACCTATTCCGCAGTGGCACTAGTAGATTAGTAACTATGCCAATAAAGCCAACTTAACATCATTCATATGTGAACGACGGTGTCATGATGCATCTGATATATTGCGACGTGGTGAAGTTGTCCTTCTTGCTGGTGAATTTAGGGATGACATGAGCAATGTATGCATTTACAACCGAAGAAGCATGATTTTAATGATCAACATGACTCCCAGGATTATATTAGAGTAGTTATACATTCACCTCATACCGGTTTTTCTGCACTAATAGGTGAATACGTATTTAACTCTCTAACTTGTGATGAACTATGATTGTGAACATGAAAAAAGACAAACTCTTACATATACCAATACACATTGTCCCAGAAAAACCTATGATCGGCATAGGTAGTTCAGTGGATATAGGCCTTCAGCTCTAGAGTTACAGACCTCAGCTCCGCCCGGGTTCGCGCCCTGGCGGAGGCATTATTTTTATCCTTCATCTCATCTCCCTCTGAGATTGCTGTCCCAATATAATCCCATGAGATATCTTGACGTAAAACCCCATTTCATTTCATGTATGTTCAGGTGTTCACGCAACAACAGGTTGTTATAGTACTAGTGCACTATTTGGAAAAGGCAAGACATATATGCTCTAAATATGTTAAAGAACTGTAAGTCTGAAAGAGTAGTATTCATTGCACTAGAAGATGATGTATTATATTTGGAAAATTCAATGTCAATTGATAAGTTTGTTTGCGTTTTATATGTCTTCAAAAATGTTACGGATCCAGCAGACGATATAAGATACTGGAATTTTGTCAAAGGAATCAAACTAAATTAAACTCTATCACCTACATGAAACAGCCTTAAACATCATATCAAAAGGGTCACTAGTATGGAAACGTGCATTGCAGACTACCAATCGTCATCGTCAAATGTCTCTTTAACTCATCAATTCAGTTCAGCCTTTTCTTCATATTATTGAACTGGGTTGTATGTGTCATCACATTTTAAAGGTACATCTAGCATTAAGAGTCGTGCTTATATCTGTATAGATTAAACAGCAGAAACGTCTCTAATATTATGCCATGTATTTGACCCCTGAACGTGTTTCCAAATTGAGACTAGGACATGAACATGGAATACAGGTTATGATGTATACAAATATTCGTCCAGCTCTATATAACATATTGGCAGCTCCTGTACAACATACACATATGACATTTGGCCCTTCAATGTGAGTATGCGTTTTAGCATAGGACATGTATGTGGTATATTACTGAATGTATATCACATTTTTGTGGCCATCCTGGATGCCATCTTGAATAAATGTTTAGTGCTACCTCAGTATATGACTATAACAGGGCTAGAAATATTCCTCAGATATTATTTTTAACATGATAAATTGTCAAAATGTCTACATATCTCTGTTTGTTTGCTTTAAAATAAACCACGAAAACACAGACACCAAAAAATATCAAATTTGACATTTGACCATTGACTGTGACCTTGAACTTTGCCATATATTACCAGATCTTGCATGAGATAAATTGTCTACCTAAGATACACAAACTTGTAAATGTATATAATAATGTCCTTAATGGTACAACTGTTATGAAACAAAACAATTATTATGACTGTATTACACTTTGGCGGCCGTCTTGGACGCCATCTTGAATACCCGTTTAGCGTTACCACAATTCATGACTTCAACAGGGCTAGAAATATTCCTGGGATGTTACTCTAACATGATCAAGTGTCAAAGCGTCTACATATCTCTATGTGTATGCTTTAAAATAAACCAAGTAGACAGGAAGACACTAAAAGAGCTCAAATTTGACCTTTGACCATTGACTGTGACCTTGAACTTTGCTATTTATTACTAAATTTTGTGTCAGATAAATTTTCTATCTAAGATACACATACCTGTACATTTGTAGAAGAATATCTTTATTGGTACGAGTGTTATGCAACAAAACAATTATTATAACTGTATATCACATTTTGGTGGACATCTTGGACGCCATCTGGACGCCATCTTGAATAACGTTTTAGTGCTACCACATTTATGACTACAACAGGGCTAGGACTATTCCTGGGGTATTATTCTATCATGATCAAGTGTCAAACCTTCTACAGATGAGGTAGGCTACGTCGACATTTTGCAAGGCAACTGCTCTTGGACTATAACCTTTACAAACTACACTAAACCAAATTGCTAAATACCTACCTAAGAATATTGCAATAATATTCTCAATGCTTTGTGTATTTTGAGCTTGATTAGAGATACGGTTAAACTGCAAAATAACGAGTGTAAATCGTCTGCTCTGATTGCATAAACATATTTTAAGTCAATGTGTTTTCTTAGAAATAAGTTATAATACTTATATAGGATTTTATTAAGTACTTCGAATTAGTGAAGCTTTCGATGTTCCTAATTCTAAAATATGCCAGTTAAAATTATTTTGACATCATGTTTTACTAGCATTACCACTACAAATGCGTTTGCAAAATACATTTTCGAAATATTTAATGTTAACGCTGAATTACAGTTACTTGAATTTGAAACAATATTCAATTTAAAGGGAGGTAATTTCAGATTATCCATATTTCATGTTTTTATAGGCGAAAATCTGCGATAAATGGGTCAAATTTTTATGTTTTTTTCTATTATTTCATACCAATTTTAAGAATTTTATATCTTTAAGCGATCTTTGACTCATGTTATGTGTTTTATCAGCACATTTCATGTTTTCATATAAAGGGAGGGTAACTCTCAAAAGATGTAACAATTTAAACAAAAAATAAATGTCTTACAAACTATGGGTCAAAACAAAATACTTATCATACATCTATTCTAAAAAATATATTTAAAATAAGAAAATTAGTTAAGATACAAAAGTTGATACTTAGAAATTTTGTTCAGTGTACGCCAAACAAAGAGTGTGTAAACTGGTGTCCTATTACACTGGATCCTCTGAATGTTGCACTAAGAATTACACAGCTAGTGTTGCAGAGCCAAATGGTTTATAGCACAGCATTCATGGGTATTTTAAAAACCCTTGAATATTACTTTTATATACTTTTAATCGGCACATGTACATTATTATATGACCTGAAAACCTCGCTAGAATTAGGATGAACGGGTTTTGTAGTACAATTTTGCCGTGATTTGGAGGGTTAATTTCTTTAGTAAAAGAGAGTGTTTTTTTTTATAATACATGCTGCAGTGAGATATAATATAGACTAGCTATATATAATAATATGACTTTATGTAAGACGGACGTGTCTTATGGTAATACGTTTTTCTTAAACTGCACGAAATATATGAAAGAACCAGATTGAATGTACGTACTCGCTAATGGATATGGAGATATGGATGATTAGTCTTACAGTCTAAAAATCGCAGTAGAATAAAATCAAAAAATTAATAATTTAAGAATATTATGAAAAAACATTCAAGTACATCTGTATTTCATTCATATTTCTTCACCAATTTTAGATGCAGTTTCAATGAGGCATGCATGAAGAAACATCATTCATAAGTTCAAAGAACTTCACCAAATTATCGAGTGTAAGTTGAATATCGCTTAAGGCGGTGCTAGGAGGCATGAGAGATGTTGCACTGTACATTACCCCTCATGAACAGACTAAAAAAAAAACCGAATCTGCTGATTTTATCTCTTGTTTGCGTTTGATGCTTCCAGGGGATCCCTTTTTCAGTTTGTATTGACATTCACACAAGCGTTTGTTTAGTGCTGTGTGGCGGCCGTAAAAAATCGACCCGACTACAGATCAGTAGTGTTATTACTTACTGGTCCTTTGGGATCGACAAGCCCAATCTTTGTGACTTTAAAGTAGAATCTCGCTTAAGCCGGTGCTAGGAGGCATGCTAGGTGTTGCACTTTACATTACCCCTCATGAACAGACTCAATAAAATCGAGTCTGCTGCATTTATCTCTTGTTTGTGTTTGTTGCTTCCAAGGGATCCCATTTCCAGTATTTATTGACATTCACACTAGCGTTTGTTTAGTTTTTTGCGGCGGCCGACTACATATCAGTAGAGTTATTACTTACTGGTCCTTTGGGATCGTCAAGTCCAATCTTTGTGACTTTAAAGTAGAATATCGCTTAAGCCGGTGCTAGGAGGCATGAGAGGTGTTGCACTTTACATTACCCCTCATGAACAGACTCAATAAAACCGAGTCTGCTGCTTTTATCTCTTGTTTGTGTGTGTTGCTTCTAAGGGATCCCCTTTTCTGTATTTATTATAATCATTGTAATCAGTGGAGCTACCTCCGTTTGGAGGTGTATTTAAAAGGGCTCCATCGCCAATTCCGAGGTAGTTCTAACACCAAAACAAAGGTAAACATGGTGGGTATGCATTGTTATTTCTTCGTTATTTTGTTTATTTGCTTATGTATGACAAATCCGGGAATGCAGTTCCGTGTGATTACGTTTAAGCTTCACACACGGCCAAATATAATTCTCGAAATATGCTTAATTTGATGCCAGGGACTATTAGCCCTTTCGAAATTTGCAGTTTTTTCTCAACTTGTCGCCACCGAGGTTTTTACCCATTGTTTTGCCTATTTGCGCTACACATCGACATGAACATAGCATATATCAACCAGCATTGATTGGATCAGACGACAAACCACACAGGTAACTCCTTACGTCAACGGTTAGACTTCGGTCATGTGACAATTCAAAAACAAGATGACAGCGTCCTTGGATTTATATTTGTGAAAATAGAAAAAAACGTATCACTGAAGACCATTGTGGACATCCACAGTCTTGTGAAACATTTAATGTTTGTCTTAAATCGGCTGTTGAGTTTTTGACTGCATCGTTAGCGGGAAGCTCGTTTTAGTGAGGTGGGGTGGTGTTACGCGAGATCTCTTCCTACTTCGATATTTTGGTGTAAGTTAGTCGTTTCGGTGGTCGGGTGTCAAAAGGTGGTACATGTTATGAATAAATTAATATTATTTTTAGATACACATGTGTTATTGCTTGAAATAGAGTTCTATGTGAATAAATTACCGAATTAATCCTTTATTTTATGGCCAGTTAAACATGTTCTCTTCACTAAATGGCATTTTGGAAGCCGGACCCCTTGTCAATATGTATACTTAGTAACATGGGTTTTGGATATTTGAGGCTTTAGGACTCTATACCAAACCATTTGAACACCATCCCAACACCGTGCCGACCCCCTTTGGTTAAAAGTCTCTGGCGTCAAATTGATTTGGCATATCAAGGCTAAATTTACAAAAACAAATACCAAAAAATCCCGAAGAAATAGTAAAGTATACCCACATTGATTACCATCCGTAAAGCGGCGAACTTAACTTTGCTTCGGTATTTTCTTGTTGATTTTTTCCTTTTTAACACATAATTGTAGGTGGTCCATTGTATCCAATTTATCCAATCAAATCAACCCTCCGTATTCATTCCGCAATACCATTTTGCTGCACCGTTAAGTGACGAATTTAATTGTTTGTTTTTGGTAATTAAATGCCTTACAAGGCAAAACGTTTATTCACAGATAGAAGAATTTACAGGTATGTGCTTTAAAGATTGACATAACCGTATAAGTATTAGTATTTACTGGTCCTCGGGGATCAAGCCCATATTCGAGCCCACTGATTGTGACTTTGAAGACGTGTACGTTCCCCCACTTGATTCAGGTTAATACCTGTCAAATTTCGAGGCATTCGAGGGCCGTATTTGTGAAATACTCAATACCTAACACTATTTTGGTACTTAATTATTTCTGAAAAAGGTATATTTAAATGCAGTTTTGATAACTTCAAAAAAATCTTTTAACTTCCCCCTCCACAATGATATCCTTGTTTTTGACCAGATTACCACAAATTGGGAAAACGAAACTAGGACACACAACTGCACTAAAGCTTGTTCCAGGTATATAAGATAACCAATATTGGAAAATGAAAGTAGATATTTATCGAACGTGCATAAAACGGATAAATAATGTCAACTGAAATTAAATTAAATATATGATCTTAAAAAGCAATTGCTCAGACAATAGGATTTTCAATGTATAATGTACTACTAGCCTTTTTAATTTGTATTAAGGTAGCATACTCATTTGTGTTGTTGTATATTGTGTTAGTAACGATTACATTTACGGCTGTCATTTTCTGTTGATGTGAACATCTGTGATTAATAAATACTTAAGATTTATATATTGTCTTATTTGAAGAGAAGTTTCGAGACTAGTGTAAAAGAGAAAACGGTTAGTGTAGTTATCCTTTTTCTAGCAATTAACTTCTCAAATGTCCAGATCACATGTACGACAACAAAGAATGAATGGACTGTGTATAATCGATTGTCCTTTTTGTGTAGGAAAGGTATATTGTGGAGAGAAAAATCTGCTTTTATAAACTTTATATGGACTTATTTTACTATGCACGGCTCCGTCTACGTAGATTGGTAAGTAAAGATGTTATATTGCAAATGTTGTGGAAAAAAAGCTTAGCAGTATGTTAGTTCTATAACTTTGCCAATTTCCTATATAATTCACTGTAATTTACAAAGACATTGCATAAAGCTTAAATGGGGTGAATACCCTGGAAGCAACAAGAGAGAAATTTAACACAGTCGGTTTTATCGAGCCTGTTCATCCGAGGTAATATAAGGTACGACACCTCTAGTACCTGCTTAAGCGTTATTCTTTTTTTTAAATCGCAAGACACCAAAGGACCAAAGGAGCAGGTTTCAATTAATGTAGGAGAAAAACTAAATATGAAGAAGGAACACATATAACTCGTTTATGCATGTTTGTAAGTAACGTCTGTCTATTAACGCGAGATAAACAAAGTTGGCAGGCAAATTAAATTTGCTGATACCAGATAAGTACTGAAAACAGTTGACATTAAACAAGTTGGGAGAAAACAACAAACTATATATATATATATATATATATATATACATCGTCTATCGTCTATTCTTGATATTCTTTAGTGTTTTTTTGGTAATATCTCACAATAATCCTCAAGGATTAATTGAATATTTTGTATTTGCAAGTCCTAGAAAGTCCACCAAGTAACGCTAAGGAGAAGCAGAGACAATATGAATAAACTTGAGGTCAAAGGTGTCAATTCCAAACGGACAGTTGTTACCTATAATAATCCAACATTGACATGGTCATGGGTCTATATGATGTATATAAGTCCATGCTATGATGAATAAAACTTGATGATTATAGACGATGTAAGACAATGTTCCATTAACACTGTTGATTAATTCTTGTATTTGAGGTAGATACTTATATTACTGCAATGATCTGCAATTGATTACTGATTTTTTCTGGAATATTTACATTTCTTCCACTCACATGAAACCTAAAGTTAATGATGTTGAATCAGTGGGTTAGCAATCAGGTCCAAATAAAACATGCAATATGATTGTCTCTTCTTCTTCTGACTCAGAGTCATACTCTGACATTTGGTCAACTTCATGCGCATTCCCGCTATCCACATCCTATAATCCAACTCCCTTTCTTTCTGTATTAACTGTACATTCTTTGTTTTTTTAAATAAAAAAAATCTGGTTTAACTATGCTGTCATAGATATTCAAAAAACGCAACTGCTTTCAATACTACTGAGTCTCACTGTTCTCTGACGAACACACTTGCCAAGTCGTTTGCCCACTTCGTCATGCATTTCTGTTCTTGTGCAAGGAGACGTCTTTTGGGAGCCAGATGATACATTCTTGGCATGTCACACAGAGTCATTTTGCTTGCTGGTAATGGATAGGGATAGCAAGACTGGATAACAATATGCAAACCATGTGGCAACACTCTTTTTCGTGTACTGCATTACCAAGTGTTCTTGCATACTGAAAACAAAATGGAAAATATTCCTTGAAATGACCACTTGCATGTTAACGTGTACTTTAAAGTCAAGTCTAATGAATACAAAGCACTGTATGTTTGAAATACTTGTATGCTTTAATTGAAAATAGATAACAATGAATTAACCAATAACAGATAACATTTAACATCTTCACAATACCAAAATATAAAACTCTTCTCTCGGCTACTGTACCGTAAATGTAAGTACCAACGTCGAACTCGCAGAACACAACCAAGAAACAAACAGCAGTTAGAAGAATGAACAAAAAAAATATGAGACACAACAAACGTACGTGTTAAAATAAGGGTACCGGATTGGAACGGTCGGTGGCAGAAAGGCCACGTCAAAAACAATCGTGTTTCAGTCACAGCTTTGAAGGGACTTGCATGAATCCTCATACAAATGTAATTTACAATGGAAAGGTATAAATACTGATAAAGGCGATCCTTTGGGAGCAACAAACAAAATTACGTCACGTTCAATAATCAGATCCGTACCTCAAAAGGTCATGGTCAGAGTTGAAGATCAAAGGTAAAATGCGTCAAATACGTGTCTCAACCACAAATTCAAAAGTACTGAAGAAACGTTCATGCCACACAAACCGTATAAATCCTATTTGTACCTCAAATGTCAATAAATACTGATAAAGTCACACTTGCAGGTCAAAGATCAAATGCAACAAAATTGCCATAAACTGAAGAAAAAAAAGCATAAGAGTATTCCACACAAACATGGTTAGCAGCATCAGAAGGTGTGTTGTGCGCATAATCAACTCTACCTTCCATTTAGTATACATTTAACTTTAGCATTTAAAAAAATGTCGAAATAAATACGGGGGCATTTACCACTTTATTGGTGACAGTTGACATACACATTTAATGAAGACATACACGAAGATGAGACTATAAGAAACATACATTGGACTATTTTAGTTGTAAAAATGTAACTTTTGTATTCCAGTTATAATATAATGTCGCACATTGAACAGTAACTGTTAACTTGGTGGGACGTGTCAGGATGGCTTCATCCGAATATACATCACTTGGAGAAATTTACAGAGACCATACAGGCTTGGCCAAGTCTCTAGTTGTGAAGGTAAATAAATGGAAATATGTTGTCTTTAGATGGAAATGTGTTGTCTTTAGATTGGAAATAACATATAATTTTAACTGAAACGGTTGTTCTAGAATATTGTATGTATTGTACACACTGTCATTTCAACAGTTAAGGCAACAATACATTACGATTTTCAGAAGAAATATTTTCAAAAAGAGCCAAAACGAATCTTTAAAATAATTACGAAATATTTTCCACATTTCAAATCTATACAGTATTGGTGTATTTCTTTACTCAAACAGAACGTACCAAAGCTAGTGACTGATGAACAATTACAGAACTTTCTAGAAGTGGTGTGCAATGAGAACGTAGATTGTTTAATTCGTAATTGTGAATGTCATCTCGCCATTGCTGTGTTCGAGGAAGTAGTTACAGGTAAAATAGCAAACTGTTTCTCGATTTTACATTATCACAAAATCTGTATCAAATAATCAGGTGCAACATTGTATGCATGGAATATTTGGACAAAGGATAAACCAGTTTTAAGCTCATGTTAGTCAACGGGTAAGACGTATTCTCGCTATTAGGATTACTCTTCATCTGTCGTCTTTCTGGTGTTAACTTTTTCTTTGCTTTAAACGCATTGTATCCCACCAGTCGGGGCTTACGTGCGACGATAGTCACGTGCCTGGTTCAATGACATCGCAGAAACCGCTTCGTCAAGTGTGACTGATGACTCGCTGAGCCCGATATTAATATCAGTGGTACATTTTTTCAAATACGTTGTTTTCTTATTTTAATTTCTAATACATGGTTTCACTACTCCAGCCTTAAAAGCTCTGAGTATTGTTTAATCACCATTAGGCTATTTTCCTCTGCTTTTTAATTTTGTCTTTTGACTGACTTGTGATACGCAGGCTTCACAACATCTGCTCCCAATTTCGTGCTATTGATATTTTAAAGTTTGAGTTCTGCTCAAGGGCTGAACTAAGAGGGCGTGGACGGTAGCAAACATGTCTCACTAACGTTCATGTACGATCTCAGTTAAACCTAGACTGCAATATATAAGGACATCCAAATGTTGCATCCAATATATGTCGCTTATTTATTTGTATATACTTTCAAGGTCCATCATTCTAGACGTTCATCCATTACCGTCGGAAACGTTTGAGGAATGCAGTTTTACTCTTAAAACGTGGCATATCTGCCTTTGTGGCGTATTCTTACGAACCCCTTACACATGTCCGGTTGTTTACGGGACCATTACGGGACCATTGTTATATTAAATTTTGAAATTGTGTTTTGTATATGCATTATGATTATATATCTTGTTGTATAGTAAGAACAAAAGGTTGTATGAGAGTGTGCTTGGTTTAATCATTAAACATTTAGATTGTGTTTCATTATATGATACAAAATATGAATAAAACAAAATTATATTGGATCATGCAATGCATGACCCCTTTCAACTGCATACACGGATTTATGTCTTCTTTTACCCCGGACTGAGGATCATAAATAATTATATATATATTTTTTTATTATTATATATTATTGTTTTCCGTGATTTTCAAATTTCTCATTTCATACTCCTGTGCAGTGTAGTGTAAAACGTCTCCCCGTGCTTGCAATCATGACTGTTATTCATTCCGATATTCGAAGATCGCTGCGCCCGATATTTATATACAAAAATATCGGTGATACATTCTCTCAAATTCTTTGTTTTCTTTAATTTCGAACACTGCTCACTTCTCCAGCCTTTAAAGTCTCAAAGCATTGCTTAATCACCATTAGGATATTTTCTCCTGCTTTTTTATTAAGTCTTTTAACTGCTACTTGTGATACGCAGGATTCATAAGCTCTGCTCCCAACTAAACGCCATTTTATTTCGCCCATTTTTTTCTCGTTTAGGGCAAAGCATTTTGTTAGAAACTGGGACCATTCGCCGTTGGCCATAGAATGATATGCAAATATCATATCGAAGGTTTCATGTTCACCGTTATATGCATACCGTCTTCGAGATGGTTAAATTTTTCTTGCTATGACATTTGAAATATTGAGTTCTGATAAACCCGGGGCTAGAGGGCGTTGACGGTGGAATGTGTTTTCCATTACCGTTCATGTAGTCTCAATCAAACCGAGACTGCAATATCTCTTATATTTATCGTGTTTGGCGATTTTCAAAATGTATCCTTACTTACTCTTTTTTCACATGTCTTGGACGATCCACCGATGGCATTCAAATGTGTTAAAATGTTTAGATGACCACCGTAACGATAAATGGTCAAAAACGTTCAAATATTATTCTCAAGCACCACCGTATAGGGGCCTTTAGGTACCACTGAATAGATTGTATTGTTGTTGTTTTCTCTCAATATTAATGATCACCAATCTCCAGACTATCAAGTTAAAATGATTTCTCCAGGACCAAAGATGACCACACCGTAGTGCCCACAGTTTGTAAATCGGGATTTCACCGACCTTGAACAATCTTCTCTAAAATCGCAAGGCATATTTCGATATGAACAGTATGTACTTCAACATTTGCAGATTCGAAAAGATGTCTACAAACCATGTCAACCAAAACACTGGAAGGAAGGACTATCAAGCTTGAACATATAGGCAGTTTAGAGGGAATCTTTCTGTCAGACATACCAGAAGCATGCACACATGATTGTTTACAGTATTATTTTGAAAACAAGAAACGGTTTGGGGGTAGCGATGGATGCATACACGACTTCAGTATTACCGTCATTGGAGGCAAACGTTATGCTGTCGTCATGATAAATGATGGAACGGGTAAGGTGTATTGCAAGTGGATTAATCAGTTTATCATATCTAAGAATAACATCTTGAATGGGTATTTTGTTAAATTTACTAATGTGTAGTACTAAAACTTAATTTAATCACAAATGTTTTGGCATTTTCATTAAACGAATATTTCTGCTTCTAGGTAATAGTATTGCTGTTGTTGCTTTTAAATTTACGTACTATGCCATCTTTTACAGTCATAGACGTTATTTTATCAAAACCTGAACATAAACCCAACGGTGAGCATGTAGTGAATATTGAGCCATATTTCGCCAGTTTCCATGATTACTTGATAGAAAAGCTCCATGAAAACGAGAAAGAAAACGTATCTGGCCAAACGAGAAAAGGACATGGTGAGTGGTTTAAAAGGAATAAGTGTCTTTCACTCACTGCATTTGTTTTACATTGCATCTCACTAAGTATAATATTACCAATAATATGGAACCGCGGTGTATTAACCGTCACCAATATCACCCAAAGTAGCGTCAGTTAAACCGTCGCCAGTTAAACCGTCATTTATACTTCATACTTTGTAATTATTGACGTTTATCTATTTATTTTCTAGAGACAAGAGCGGTAAAACCAAAACATTACGACACACGTCGACAAGGAGAAGAAACTAACAGAGGACGAAACACATTTGAAGAAGATATAGATGATGTCTACGGCAGCGATGCTTATTCAGAAATAAAGACGACATTTGCATCAGCAAAAAGCTTTACGTACGATGTAACTTCGCCTACCATCGAGGTTCCTCAATATCGCAAGAAAAGACCCCAACGAAAGAAAACCGGGAAACCCAGAAAAGATAATATGTCTGGCACAGGAGCACACCCAGCACCTCCGAATGTAAATGAAGACGGCAGCTTGCCTGTGGACGGGGATATGGACGGATCCTCAGGATGGCCATGGACGAAAGAAGAATATTTACCTGTGACTAAAATTGTAATGCTACGGATAGGCAGGCTACCTCAAGAATGTCAATCACTGGGTCTTGATGTACGCATCATATGGCTTGACAAACACGGGAAAATTGTTATAAAGAGTAAATCAGAAGACCATTTGAAAGCAGCTCGTCTGAAAATGTTCGAAATATTAAGTAAAATAAAAGTACAATCGGAGAAAATTTCCAAACAAAGATCCGAGTTTCTTGCACTGAGAGAAAGTAATAACTTTCTGACTTTTATTAGTAAGAAATTTAAGTTGGGAACAACATTTGAAAGTAATACAAAAACATGCTGCCTCGACTGTTATGCATTTTCCTCACAAGCAGCATACCGTGGTATCCAATTCGCAATAGACAAAATATATGTTGTTTCAGTGCAACTCCAAGACGGCCAAGAAAGCGCACTAACGTGCAGTGACTGGTCTTCAGACAAGCTGACGGTGTTTGTCCAGGATTCAAAACTTACTCTAGAAGGATTTATAAAAGATCGAGATGTTATAGATGCAACAAAAGAGAAAATGCTAAAGCATTTAAATATGACAATGCCTATATATGATCTTAAAGCGAAGTACTCCCAAAACTGTTTTGAATCTGAACATGGACAGCAGATAAAGTAAGTGTGTTTTAAATTTTGGTTGACTGACATCAATATTATACTATAACATGCTTACATGACTGACATCGATAGGGTACTATAACATGATTACATGACTGACATCAATAGTGTACTATAACATGATTACATGACTGACATCAATAGTGTACTGTAACATGCTTACATGACTGACATCAATAGTATACTATAACATGCTTACATGACTGACATCAATAGTGTACTATAACATGATTACATGACTGACATCAATAGTGTACTATAACATGATTACATGACTGACATCAATAGTGTACTATAACATGCTTACATGACTGACATCAATAGTGTACTATAACATGCTTACATAAATGACATCAATATTATACTATAACATGCTTACATGACTGACAACAATAGTATACTATGATATGCATACATGACTGACATCAATAGTGTACTATGACATGCTTACATGACTGACATCAATAGTGTACTATGACATGCTTACATGACTGACATCAATAGTGTACTATGACATGCTTACATGACTGACATCAATACTGTACTATGGCATGCTTACATGACTGACATCAATAGTGTACTATGACATGATTACCTGACTGACATCAATAGTATACTATAACATGCTTACATGACTGACATCAATAGTGTACTATAACATGCTTACATGACTGGCATCACTATTGTACTATGAGATGCTTACATGACTGACATCAATAGTGTACTATAACATGCTTACATGACTGACATCACTATTGTACTATAACATGCTTACATGACTGACATCACTATTGTACTATAACATGCTTACATGACTGACATCAATAGTGTACTATGACATGCTTACATGACTGACATCAATAGTGTACTATGACATGCTTACATGACTGACATCAATAGTGTACTATGACATGCTTACATGACTGACATCAATAGTGTACTATGACATGCTTACATGACTGACATCAATAGTGTACTATAACATGATTACCTGACTGACATCAATTGTATACTATGACATGCTTAAATGACTGACATCAATAGTGTACTATAACATGCTTACATGACTGACATCAATAGTGTACTATAACATGCTTACATGACTGACAACAATATTGTACTATAACATGCTTACATGACTGACATCAATAGTGTACTATAACATGCTTACATGACTGACATCAGTAGTGTACTATAACATGTTTACATGACTGACATCAATAGTGTACTATAACATGATTACATGACTGACATCAATAGTGTACTATGACATGCTTACATGACTGACATCAATAGTATACTATGCCATGCTTACATGACTGACATCAATAGTGTACTATAACATGATTACACGACTGACATCAATAGTGTACTATAACATGCTTACATGACTGACATCAATAGTGTACTATGACATGCTTACATGACTGACATCAATAGTGTACTATGACATGCTTACATGACTGACATCACTAGTGTACTATGACATGATTACCTGACTGACATCAATAGTGTACTATGACATGCTTACATGACTGACATCAATAGTGTACTATAATATGCTTACATGACTGACATCAATAGTGTACTATAACATGCTTACATGACTGACATCACTATTGTACTATAACATGCTTACATGACTGACATCAATAGTGTACTATAACATGCTTACATGACTGACATCAGTAGTGTACTATAACATGCTTACATGACTGACATCAATAGTGTACTATAACATGATTACACGACTGACATCAATAGTGTACTATAACATGATTACACGACTGACATCAATAGTGTACTATAACATGCTTACACGACTGACATCAATAGTGTACTATAACATGCTTACATGACTGACATTAATAGTGTACTATAACATGACTGACATCAATAGTATACTATAACATGCTTACATGACTGACATCAATAGTATACTATAACATGCTTACATGACTGACATCAGTAGTGTACTATAACATGCTTACATGACTGACATTAATAGTGTACTATAACATGATTACATGACTGACATCAATAGTGTACTATGACATGCTTTCATGACTGACATCAATAGTATACTATGACATGCTTACATGACTGACATCAATAGTGTACTATAACATGATTACACGACTGACATCAATAGTGTACTATAACATGCTTACATGACTGACATCAATAGTGTACTATGACATGCTTACATGACTGACATCAATAGTGTACTATGACATGCTTACATGACTGACATCACTAGTGTACTATGACATGATTACCTGACTGACATCAATAGTGTACTATGACATGCTTACATGACTGTCATCAATAGTGTACTATAACATGCTTACATGACTGACATCAATAGTGTACTATAACATGCTTACATGACTGACATCACGATTGTACTATAACATGCTTACATGACTGACATCAATAGTGTACTATAACATGCTTACATGACTGACATCAGTAGTGTACTATAACATGCTAACATGACTGACATTAATAGTGTACTATAACATGATTACATGACTGACATCAATAGTGTACTATGACATGCTTACATGACTGACATCAATAGTATACTATGACATGCTTACACGACTGACATCAATAGTGTACTATAACATGATTACACGACTGACATCAATAGTGTACTATAACATGCTTACATGACTGACATCACTATTGTACTATAACATGCTTACACGACTGACATCAATAGTGTACTATAACATGCTTATATGACTGACATTAATAGTGTACTATACTGACATCAATAGTGTACTATAACATGCTTACACGACTGACATCAATAGTGTACTATAACATGCTTACATGACTGACATTAATAGTGTACTATAACATGATTACATGACTGACATCAATAGTGTACTATGACATGCTTACATGACTGACATCAATAGTATACTATAACATGCTTACATGACTGACATCAATAGTGTACTATAACATGATAACACGACTGACATCAATAGTGTACTATAACATGCTTACATGCCTGACATCATTAGTGTACTATGACATGCTTACATGCCTGACATCAATAGTGTACTATGACATGCTTACATGACTGACATCAATAGTGTACTATGACATGCTTACATGACTGACATCAATAGTGTACTATGACATGATTACATGACTGACATCAATAGTGTACTATAACATGCTTACATGACTGACATTAATAGTGTACTATACTGACATCAATAGTGTACTATAACATGCTTACACGACTGACATCAATAGTGTACTATAACATGCTTACATGACTGACATTAATAGTGTACTATAACATGATTACATGACTGACATCAATAGTGTACTATGACATGCTTACATGACTGACATCAATAGTATACTATAACATGCTTACATGACTGACATCAATAGTGTACTATAACATGATAACACGACTGACATCAATAGTGTACTATAACATGCTTACATGCCTGACATCATTAGTGTACTATGACATGCTTACATGCCTGACATCAATAGTGTACTATGACATGCTTACATGACTGACATCAATAGTGTACTATGACATGCTTACATGACTGACATCCATAGTGTACTATGACATGCTTACATGACTGACATCAATAGTGTACTATGACATGCTTACATGACTGACATCAATAGTGTACTATAACATGATTACACGACTGACATCAATAGTGTACTATAACATGCTTACATGCCTGACATCATTAGTGTACTATGGCATGCTTACATGCCTGACATCAATAGTGTACTATGACATGCTTACATGACTGACATCAATAGTGTACTATGACATGTTTACATGACTGACATCAATAGTGTACTATGACATGATTACATGACTGACATCAATAGTGTACTATGACATGCTTACATGACTGACATCAATAGTGTACTATGACATGCTTACATGACTGACTTCAATAGTGTACTATGACATGCTTACATGACTGACATCAATAGTGTACTATGACATGCTTACATGACTGACATCAATAGTTTACTATGACATGCTTACATGACTGACATCAATATTATACTATAACATGCTTACATGACTGCCGTTTATTTATTTTTCTTATAGGAATTCATGTTCGCCAGAATATAACCTGGCGGAGATATCTTTATTTACACGGTCCCGTTTTATCGGGATGACAATTTTGTAAGGGTGAGGTTTGGTGCACCCTATAACCTGGTTTAAACCCATAGCGGGCCTTTTTGCCACTGACCGTTTTAAGGTGGTAGCCCTATTGGCAACCCTGTTATGTTTGTGATGTTGTGTATTGCCTTTTAGTCATCTCTGTAATTGTTGTTTGTTTGTATGCGTGCTTTTGGTTGACTGTGGTCCTTGAATTCTGCATTTCCTGTTCGTACCTTTATATCTACTTTTCATAAACTATAAAATGAAGATATAAACATTCTCCCACATAGTAAGATCGATAACACAATTATAATTAAGATTGATTTATAATATGCAAGAGTGTTCATATTCGATATACAATAAATAAATTTAAACTTATAAAAACTTCTACCAAATTATTAAAGAAACTTCGATGATATGCTATTAAGGTTTTCAAATTCTACATTTCAGGCCAGTGGTGACAACTTCGTTTCATGAGGAGCACTATGGCATACTACGTTCACAAGTATCTCCTACTCATACGAGACAAATGACACCAACTATGGAAACAACATTCCCACCACAACCGATACCACGAGCAGCACAACTCGATAGAGACATGTATGATTCCCAAATGCATGCCTTCTCACCACGAGCAGCACAACTGGATAGAGATATATATGATCCTCCTCGAAAAGCGATGCAAATGCTAGCCAATCCGCATCAACCAATCTCCAGATTCGTAGAAGCTGGTGGAGACCTTTTTGGATATTCGAAAGATAAAACACAATCTGCACCACGAGCAGCACAACTGGATAGAGACATGTATGATCCTCCTCGAAAAGCGATACAACAGCAAGCCATGTTTCAACCAGCAAAGCCCCGGTCAGAAGATGCTGTTTTTGACCTTATTGGATATCCGAAAGATACAACACCGTCAATATTACAATCTACTCCACAAACAGCACAACTCGAAAAAGACCTATATTATGAAAAACTGAAACAAAGGCAAGCCAGGCTGCAACTTGCAAATCTCAGATCAGCAGATGTTGATGACACACCGTCAATATCACAGTCTTCCCGACGAACAGCGCAACCGTACACAAACTTAAATGATCCTCGGCAAAACACGACACAAGCTAAGGAAGGCGTTCCGCCACGTGCAAAGCCTAGATCAGTAGATGCTGGTGGAGACTTTACTGGATATTCAAAAGAAACAACACCGAACGTACTACGACCTATGACGCCTCCCAAAATGCCGCCAACTCAATTCCTTGCATCCGAACAATTTCTAGGAGGAAGAGACAAGCATACTGACCCGTCGAGAAATACAACACCGATAGAAAAGTCAGGAGAATTAACTGACATGACACAAATGCACCATAGAGCATATGTCGAGAGAAGAAGGAGCGTGATTGTCAAGAATACCAAAGTGGTGATAAAGACGGGAGCCATTACGGAACAAACGGTATGGTGAAACTTTAATTGACTTGTTTTTAATTTTAGATACTGTTGTTAATAATTCTTGCAAAATGTGAACAAAATCAATGAGCTTGAGTTTGCAGCGTTTTATGTTTTGACATGTATAGGAAGGTGCTGTTCGACTTTTATATCTACTTTTTGGGGGTAAATATATAATAAATAAGAGAACAGTCGACAGTCCAAACACAGAATACGATACTATATTATACTTGTTTGTTTATTTGCTATTTTACTTTCAGGCATCATATATATCAGCATTGGTCAACATTGTCGCGCCTTCTAAAAACATCCATGAAGACAGCGTAGTTTCCAAAGCATTCGTTAAGGCTGGTGGACAAGAATTAATCAATGTACATACTTTACATAATTGTTGACGTTATTATTATTATTACTAAACGTGTTCGCAGACTCGCGTTTAAATACATCGACATGTTATAAACATCCGATTTGTAAATGAAATGTTTACGTATACTACTTTAATGCAGATCATGTCAAAATAGCTTTCTTGTATCTTTAATACTTGATAGAGTATACATAGAGACATATATCCACGTTCGTTTACTTGGTCTCTTAAGAACCAGTATTTTATCATATGTACACTAAAGGAAAAAAGAAACGCACATTTGAAAAATTCCGCATATATTGTATGTATAATAAACTGCTGTTAATCGTATGGTAAAAAAGACTAAAGCAACACATAACCTACCAAATAGTATCGCTTCAAAGTTTCATTATTGATAGAAATAAGTAGAAAAGTCGAACAGGAAATGCAGCTTTCACAGAACACAGTAAACCCAAAAACACGCAAAACGACAAACATGAATGGCAATTAATAAAGAATAAAGGCATATGACGACATAAACACAAAACGGGTTGACAATAGGGCTACCGCCTTGGAACAGTCAGTGGCAAAAAAGGCCGCTGGTGGTTTAAACCAGGTTCTAGGGTGCACCAAATCTAACACTTACCCTACTGTCAATAAAACTGGACAGTGTAAATAAAGAAACCCCCGCCATGAACTATTCTCTAACCAACAAGGCAGCCTTAATAGGGAATATAAGTAAAAAAAAGAAAGAAAAGATGATCGTGTATATATAAATACAAAAAACAATAGCCTAGAAAGCCACAAAGAATGTACTCACTGACTTGGCAGAAGCAGAGCAACAAGAGAATAAACCATTGAGGGCACCACAAGACAAGAATGCAGACAATCATCAAACGTCATCGTCCTTTTGGGCTTAATGTAGACCTCATCATAGGTTCCACAGCCTGTCCGGTCATCGCACCATCAAAAGGAAAGCATAGTGGCGAACTGTAAAAGGGTCAACCACCAAGAATGCAGTGCGTTGCAAAATGAAAGGGTCATAACCTCTTTTGATAAACCTTTTAACAAGTTACACAGATAGTATGAAATTGATCATGACCAAGGATTTTAGAAGTTTGTAAATCACGTCACCATAGAAGTCAGGTCGGGATAGTCGTTTTCGCAGAAGAGTTCTTAAATTATTTTTATATTTGGAAAGAAGATCAGGGTTACGATAATGAAATTGTGCATAGGTTTTACGAAGTTTATGGTAGACCTGATGGAGTAGCTGTTTAGTTATACAAAGATTACGAATATTAAAGTCCTCAAACTCGAGTACAAGCTCTAGAAAAACGAATGAGTTGAGACACATAGACCCCATAAGAAGTTGCTCGGGGAACATTGTCCGTCTAAATGGGGATAATTAACAATATCAAAATTAAAATCATCTCTTTTGTCATAGAGTTTACTAATTATTCCACCATTGTCAATAGAGAGATGTAAAGAAGCGTTAGTATCAGAAATATTAGCCTTGTTAAGTTGAAGTTCTTTAGGATATATATTATTAACCATCGTAGAAAAGAAAGGGTTGTCAATGTTCAATATGTCATCCAGATATCGAGAGGTGTCATTAAAGGCTCAATAACATCTGCCTGAATACGCTTTGTTTGGTTCATAGGATATAACATTTCGCAATCTCTTAACATTAAATACAGTACTGAATTATCTCAAATTTTCAACGTAGAAGTTCAACATTTAGGAAAGTCGTATTACAAAGTGTACTGTTTTTAAATAGTCTACAGCAGTACCGTTTACTCCTTTCTCTTACTAGCTGCAACATTTTTATTTTACAAAACACCTTGGGATTTCTCTGGAATATTACATGGTTTTCAGTGTGCAGTATATATAGCAGAAATTCCCGAGTTGCGTTTCTTTTTTCCTTTAGTATACAATTATATGAGAACTCGTATAATAATCCATCTCCTGTTTTCAAAGTTACATTTTCATTACCTATTTTCAGAGTTACGAGTCCAGTATGTCAAGTAACATGGTCACTGTTACTCAAGCTTTTGGACAGCTTAAATGTGATGTTGTTTTTCACGTGGCTCTCACTAAAGGCTCCCGTCATTGCAGGAAGGTGCTCTTTTTTTCTTCTTTTTTTTAAAAATATAATGTCCGTATTATAAAGTAAGTAGGAGAACACTCGTTCACGTAGCAGTTTGGTGAAGGCAAGAGGGCCACCAGTAGTAGTTTTGTTCTGGTGAATTAGCACAATATGCCTTTATACGTTATATGGTCAGAATATGTGTGTTTATAATATGCAGCATATTTATTAAATAGTCTAGAATTAAGTTATCATTTCAAAATGACAATTCAACTTGCCCGACACTTTCAAGCTAATTATTTTCAGATATATTAGAGTATTCCTCTAAAGTTTAATAAACAGTTGATATGTTTGTGTTTGTTCACATCAGGCTATCAAAGAGGCCATGAATGAAATATTTGGTGAATGTAGGACTTGGGGATGTGAATTCGTGGCCTTTCCTCCTCTGGGTGTTGGTCGATTGTACGAATACCCTGCCGATGCAGTTGCCACGCATATGCTGAGAAACACTGTCGAGTTTCTGAAAAACGAAACTCATACTTTAAAGGTAACAAAACATAGTTTAAAAATGTATCCTACAAAACTAGTAAGATAAAACATCAAGAAATAGTGCTTTAAAAATTGCAGCCTATTATTTCAGATTGTAGATGGTGTGACTTTTTTGCCGTTTACTTTTACACATGTAATTCATGGATTTCCTGAAACATGTCGGATATTTGTTTCATATAATTTATGTCATAGTATGCATGCATATTATGTATGTATTGTAATGCATGAAATTTAAAAATATGAACTGACTACTAACGTCTGTGTTCGACCATACCAGGCAATGTATACTCTTGGTAATCTTTGTAATATATTAATGTTGTATTTTTTGTTAGAGAATATAACCTGGGGTGATATCTTTATTTACACTGTCCCGTTTTATTGGGATGACAATAGGGTAAGCTAAGCGTGAGGTTTGGTGCACCATAGAACCTTGTTTAAATCCTTAACGGCCTTTTTTGCCACTGACCGTTTCAAGGCGGTAGCCCTATAGTCAACCATTTTGTTTGTGATGTCATACCTTGCTTTTGTGGGTGACTTTGGTCCTGGAATGCTAAATTTTCTGTTCGATTTTTATATCTTCTTTTACATGGTGACCTTTTTTTTCAGGAAATTGTGTTTGTAATTTTCGATGATGTCACATACGACGACTTTGACAAAGAATTGCGTGCATACAAAGTAAACCCTGCAAGATATGACGATATCCGCTCAGAATTCGATGTTGATAGTACGACCGAACACAGACGCCAAGAGCGAAGAAGTACTAGAGATACGTATGATGATGGAAACAACACTGTTAACTCCGATTCTCAAAGCGCATACAGCAGTAGACGGAGGTCCCAGTCATGCGACGTTAGGAAAAAAGATGAATCACCGTACGCGATGAAACCAAATAATTTCTATAATAACTATGAGGAGTTTTAGGATACGGATCTGAAAGTAAAACTATGTTAATAGTTTCGGAACGAACTATAAAAGTATGATTTCACAAGGTTAGCGTTAAATAGCAATAATTCAAAATAGTGTCGTTTTAAGATATTATTTTTGTAGGCATAAAGCATATGTATTGTTTTATTGTTGCCAATGTAAAATTTGATTGTAGAATCGCCTATGTATCATTCGTAATATTTCAGCATCTGTAGAATTTACTACGCATCATTGAAAATACTTCACCAGCAGTAGATTCTCCTGTGCGTAATCCACTTTGCGTAAGTGGAAATACTTCAACAGCAGTACATTCTCCTGTACTAAAACAGCAGTAGATTATCCTGTGCGTCATTGGAAATACTTCACCCGCAGTAGAATCCACTATGCGTCAGTGGAAATACTTCAACAGCAGTACATTCTCCTGTACTAAACCAGCAGTAGATTATACTGTGCGTCAGTCAGTGGAAATAATTCACCAGCAGTAGAATCCACTATACGTAAGTGAAAATACTTCAACAGCAGTACATTCTCCTGTACTAAACCAGCAGTAGATTATCCTGTGCGTCAGTGGAAATACTTCACCAGCAGTAGAATCCACTCTGCGCCAGTGGAAATATTTCAACAGCATTAGATTCTCCTGTGCGTCAGTGAAAAAACTTCAACAGCAGTAGATTTTCCTGTGCGTCAGTGAAAATACTTCACCAGCAGTAGATTATCTTGTGCGTCAGTGGAAATACTTCACCAGCAGTAGATTCTCTTGTGCGCCAGTGGAAATACTTCACCAGCAGTAGATTGTGTTGTGCGTCAAAAACTATGTAGCGGTATTTTCAGTGGTTCTATTCTTTACCCGGTAACCATAGGAGGCAAATATATAAATATGAACATATATAGAAGAAGTAAATATTGACGGTTAAACCCAGGCTATATATCACTGTACAAATGCTAATCATATTGACATATATATTTATTAAATTTATATTTATTAATGGTTTTTTAAGATTTGATAAATATATATGTCAATACTGTACAAATGGTAATACTACAGACATGTATATTTATCAAATTTATATTTATTATTTTTTTTTTTTAAGATTTGATAAATATATACATGTATGTCAATAGTATTACCATTTGTACAGTGATAAATAGCCTGGGAATAAATATGAATTTGATACACAAGAACGGGGATAAAGACTTACCAGACAATTATCGTGGAATAACTCTTTTAAGTACATTTGGAAAATTGTTCAAAAGAATATTAAATACTAGACTAAGTAAATGGGCGGAAGATTATTTTGTATATACGGAAGCCCAGTCGGGCTTTCGTAAAAATATGGGAACAACTGATAATATTTTTATTCTACATGGTATTGTTAACCATATACTAAATGAAAATAAAAAATTGTTTGTTTGCTTTGTAGATTTTACGAAGGCATTTGATTTATTGGTTAGAGATAATATATTTTATAAACTTATCCAATACGGAGTAAGAGGAAAAACGCTAAATATTATAAAGTCGTTATATACAAACGTAAAGTCGCGTATTAAACACCAAAACCAACTTAGTGAAAGTTTTAACTGTTTTATCGGGACCCGTCAGGGGGACTGTTTATCGCCGTTTATATTTTCAATGTACGTAAATGATCTAGAAGAAAACTTTGCTCTAAAAGGTTACAAAGGCGTAGATATTGATACATAAAAACTTATATTACTCCTATATGCAGATGATATTGTACTCTTCTCTGAAACTGAGGCCGATTTACAAGAAGGGTTGACTATTTTAAAGGAATATTGTAACAGATGGAAACTCGTAGTTAATGTTAATAAAACAAAAGTAATGATTTTTAGGAAGGGGGGAAGACTAAGAAGAAATACGGTATTTATTTATGATGGTAAAGAACTGGAAATTACAAATCAATTTACGTATCTGGGTATTACAGTTACACCCGGTGGGTCATTCAATAAAACATTTGAAATATTAGGCGGTCAAGCTTTAAAGGCAATTTTCAAACTGAAGTCATACTTAATTAACTTTGGAGACCTTAAAATAAGCCATACGTTAAATTTATTCGACAAACTTATCCTTCCTATTCTAAACTACGGAGCAGAAATTTGGGGTTTCGCAGGTGCCGAATCTCTAGAAAGGATACACTTGCAATTCTGTAAACAACTACTAGGTGTAAAACGTTCTACACAAAATAACTTTATATATGGGGAACTCGGTAGAACCTCACTAAAAAGTCAACGACTCTCCCATATTATCCGTTTCTGGTTAAAAATAACGCGCACCGACAATAGAAAATATATTAAACAAACATATAATATGATGATCGACGATATCACTAAATACCCAAACAAACAAAATTGGGCAATACAAATTAAAGACTTATTAGAAAAAATGGGCTTTAACGATGTGTGGATTTCTCAAGGAGTCGAAAATATTGACCTGTTTTTACATATTTTTAAACAAAGAGCTAGAGACCATTTTATTCAAAATTGGAACGAACAGTTAACCAATTCAAGTAGAGCAAACACTTACATTCTTTTCTCAAACTTTAGTTTTAAAACATATTTAGACATAGGACTGATAAAGAAATTTAGAATAGCCTTAACTAAATTAAGATTATCTTCCCATCGACTAGAAATAGAAACAGGACGATGGCATAAACAACATAAAATACCTAGAGAAGAAAGAAAATGCCAACTCTGTAATTCCTTAGAAGATGAATTCCATTTTGTATTGGAATGTCCTTTATATTATGAATTTAGATGTGATCTTATATCTAAATTTTATTGGAATCGACCAAATGTTCCTAAATTTATTGAGCTTCTCTCTTCAGAAAATATTAAAACAATAAAAAATCTATCAACATACATTTTTAAGAGCTTTAAGAAACGTGATGATACATATTATAATAAATAACACACTTTTCTCCACTCTGAATACTATTTGTTTTTCTTTTTTCTTTTGTTCTCTTCAAATTGTTTAAAACAACAACACCTCTTTTATATATGAATCCATAACATGTATCAACTCAGTTGATGCATACCAATATATTGTCAATTACCGGAACTGTATATCATATGCATGTAATTCTGTATTTATCGATATTTGTGAACTCATGGGCAGAATGCCTACTGTTTGAAAATAAAAGATATGTCAATAGTTAGCCTGGGAATAAATATAAATTTGATAAATATATATGTCAATAGTATTACCATTTGTACAGTGATATATAGCCTGGGAATAAATATAAATTTGATAAATATATATGTCAATAGTATTACCATTTGTACAGTGATATATAGCCTGGGAATAAATATAAATTTGATAAATATATATGGCAATAGTATTACCATTTGTACAGAGATATATAGCCTGAGAATAAATATAAATTTGATAAATATATATGTCAATAATATTACCATTTGTACTGAGATATATAGCCTGGGAATAAATATACATTTGATAAATATATATGTCAATAGTATTACCATTTGTACAGAGATATATAGCCTGGGAATAAATATAAATTTGATAAATATATATGTCAATAGTATTACCATTTGTACAGTGATATATAGCCTGGGAATAAATATAAATATGATAAATATATATGTCAATAGTATTACCATTTGTACAGAGATATATAGCCTGGGAATAAATATACATTTGATAAATATATATGTCAATAGTATTACCATTTGTACAGTGATATATAGCCTGGGAATAAATACAAATTTGATAAATAAATATGTCAATAGTATTACCATTTGTACAGTGATATATAGCCTGGGAATAAATATAAATTTGATAAATATATATGTCAATAGTATTACCATTTGTACAGAGATATATAGCCTGGGAATAAATATACATTTGATAAATATATATGTCAATAGTATTACCATTTGTGCAGTGATATATAGCCTGGGAATAAATATAAATTTGATAAATATATATGTCAATAGTATTACCATTTGTACAGTGATATATAGCCTGGGAATAAATATAAATTTGATAAATATATATGTCAATAGTATTACCATTTGTACAGAGATATATAGCCTGAGAATAAATATAAATTTGATAAATATATATGTCAATAGTATTACCATTTGTGCAGTGATATATAGCCTGGGAATAAATATACATTTGATAAATATATATGTCAATAGTATTACCAATTGTACAGTGATATATAGCCTGGGAATAAATATAAATTTGATAAATATATATGTCAATAGTATTACCATTTGTACAGTGATATATAGCCTGGGAATAAATATAAATTTGATAAATATATATGTCAATAGTATTACCATTTGTACAGAGATATATAGCCTGGGAATAAATATAAATTTGATAAATATATATGTCAATAGTATTACCATTTGTACAGAGATATATAGCCTGGGAATAAATATACATTTGATAAATATATATGTCAATAGTATTACCATTTGTGCAGTGATATATAGCCTGGGAATAAATATAAATTTGATAAATATATATGTCAATAGTATTACCATTTGTACAGAGATATATAGCCTGGGAATAAATATAAATTTGATAAATATATATGTCAATAGTATTACCATTTGTACAGTGATATATAGCCTGGGAATAAATATAAATTTGATAAATATATATGTCAATAGTATTACCATTTGTACAGAGATATATAGCCTGGGAATAAATATAAATTTGATAAATATATATGTCAATAGTATTACCATTTGTACAGAGATATATAGCCTGGGAATAAATATACATTTGATAAATATATATGTCAATAGTATTACCATTTGTACAGTGATATATAGCCTGGGAATAAATACAAATTTGATAAATATATATGTCAATAGTATTACCATTTGTACAGTGATATATAGCCTGGGAATTAATATAAATTTGATAAATATATATGTCAATAGTATTACCATTTGTACAGAGATATATAGCCTGGGAATAAATATACATTTGATAAATATATATGTCAATAGTATTACCATTTGTGCAGTGATATATAGCCTGGGAATAAATATAAATTTGATAAATATATATGTCAATAGTATTACCATTTGTACAGAGATATATAGCCTGGGAATAAATATAAATTTGATAAATATATATGTCAATAGTATTACCATTTGTACAGTGATATATTGCCTGGGAATAAATATAAATTTGATAAATATATATGTCAATAGTATTACCATTTGTACAGTGATATATAGCCTGGGAATAAATATAAATTTGATAAATATATATGTCAATAGTATTACCATTTGTACAGTGATATATAGCCTGGGAATAAATATAAATTTGATAAATATATATGTCAATAGTATTACCATTTGTACAGTGATATATAGCCTGCCGCTTCGTCTCTTCGTTATTTCGCCCCTTAAGGAACTTAATTAAGCATGATGCTTCCGTTCCGATATTGTATTTGCTCTCATTGAATAATGAATGCATAAGTTGTACATATAATTAATAAAATATGTTTTAACCAAAGGAATTATTTTGAACTCTGAAATAAACAAAATGAATTGTTCTTGAACTCTAAAGTAAACCAAAGGAATTATTGATGACCTCTGAAGTAAACTATGAAATAAACCAAAGGAACACTTGTTGAACCAGATCAGTTATTGTTGAATATGTATTTCCTAACTCATATACAAGATGTACATGGCCAACAAAGAACCATACCTACAATATAGAACTATCAACAGCTACAATAAATGCATTATACTTATAACATGAATGAATAAAATAAACATACATAACATGTATTCCTAAATTCAGCGATACGTACACATTTAGATCAATGTATGTTTACTCTACCGTTAGTCATCTTAACCTTTAGATAGCCAACGATAAAATAAATTTGCAAAGCAATTATTTAAATTGAATCTGGTTTCAAAATATATGTTCAGAATCCTGCTCTGGTATCATATCACGAGCGCAATGTGATTGTTTTATTTTAGAAAATTGCTTATAAATAGAGGATCTTACATGAGTGGTCATTCATTATTGAATTTATTAAACGAGTTGGCAAAATGATATAATGCGAGGCTCTTGCAGTACGTCAGAAAACATACATTAACGTAACGTCCATGACGTCATTAACGTTATGTTATAACACTAGTGGAATATCGAAAATATTGAAAGGTGTTATTCCACTCCCGCACAGTAAGTTATGTGATAAATGTATATCCATGGTGGATGTGTAATGCCTTGTTTATGATAAAACAGATAAGGTTAGCACTACATAGAATTTTAAAAGGAAAATGTAATGCATCGTTTTAAGACCAACTTTTGAGAACAAAAAGATACTGACACAAAAGCTAAACATTTAAAATACATGAGGTAAAACAGTTGCTAATTTTGCCAATTCAATGGGAGGTAATTCATAGACCCTTTGACCAACATAGCTGAATTAAAATAGGAAACAACCTTGCATTTATATCGACCTACCATGCAAGTATGATTAAAATAAAATGAACACGAGTGTAGTCTGAAAGACAGCCATATCCCCCGCTGCACACAGATTTATAATATGGAATGTCACTGTAAAGTGACATGTAAAGTGACAAATTCTCCCTGAAGTTTTCTTGTTCCAAAAAGTGTGACCTTCAACTAAAAGAACATATGTTTTACACACAACTTGTAGTAGAGACATACAGACTACACATATACAAAACATAACTGATAAATCTTTGTGCTCATTTGATTTTAATCCCACAACTCGGAGTATCCCTGGTCTCGAGATACCGTTGTTATATATTCTCACAACTCGGAATACCACTGGTCTCGGGATACCGTTGTAGTTCATTCTCACAACTCGGAGTACCACTGTTCTCGGGATACCGTTGTGATTTAATCTCACAACTCGGGAGTGAACATGATGTACATACACAATTATTTCGTTGTTATATTTTTCAGCCATGTATGTGAACATGATGTGAAGGCCCATGCCTTTTGGCCTAATAGGTAGCTACGCTACTAAGAATTTCACGATTCATATCCCTAATTGTAATTTTTACGTGGATTTTTTTTAAGTCGACAAATCGTTTGTTGACAATAATCACCAAAGTCAAGGTAAAGGCCGTTTAATACCTAACAAGAAAGTGTTTTGTTTCCTGTCACACAACCGAATCGCTGTTTTTACCCTCGACACAACGATTTTTTACCTCTTCATTTTTTTGTTGCTTTGTTTTGTTTTTAAACATATTTGTGTTTTGGCTTGAACAGAATATAATTCAATCAGTTTTGCATGTAATTTGAAAATTGTAATAAAAGGTAACATATTTGTGTTTAGATCTACTCTTGTTTGTGTAATGTATATCTTGTTCCACGTTTGCACATTGAAGAATGTTTGACAGCTACTCACTAACGCGCGGCAGGACTGTGGTTCTACGAGTTTGTTTCAAAACAGATGAGGTCTACTTCTACCTCTACCAAACTGACGCATAGATAAAAGTCGTAAACATCTTTAAAAAAAATCCCCCACTCTACACACACACACACACAATTTGTTTTCCGACTTAAGTCTAAAAGGGAGTACATCAGGCTTTTTATGGTGGTCTAGGTGTCCGATTTAAAATTGACAAATATTAATATTTTGTATACTACATGACGAAAACATAATGAGCCTACACAATCTTTTATTTGCAAAGAAATTTATTCCACACAGTAATACGTGATATCCTAGGTGACGCACAAGGGTTAATTTCAGCATATCACGTGCGATTCCACCCTAGCTATACTTCAGACATTAAAAAAATGGTTCTAGCTTCACATTTTGATTGGTAGTGTTTTATATCGTGAACTGGAACAATTTTATAATTTAAGATGTTTCTAGAAAAATCCTGATGTACCCCTTTTAAGACCATTCGGAATGAATTAAACAAACTTTTTTCCGGGATTGCCGCTCTCCCGACTGAGCTAACAATCCTTCATTCTTATTCCGGAGAATGGGCAGCAACAACGTTTTACAAAGTATAGTAGCTTATGCGATAACCATTACTGACCAAACCTATTAAATATTATATGAAGACTATAAAGGCCATATATATTTTTTAAATATACAAATCCAAGAAAGATGGAAGCTATGCGTTTGGTGGTGTTGCGAGAGAAAGAAATTATAAAATTAACTGGTTACAAATCCTAGGAAAACAATACAACGTATGAATACATTTTACGCAAGAGCACGTGAAACAGCAAAACGATGGAACAATATATCAAATAGCTACATAAACAATATATAACTTAATAAATGTATCTAGGAAGTTTTTTGAAATTTCTAAATGACATTACCTTATTTGTATCCGCAGGGGCGTAGCTTCCTATAGGCCGTGTAGGCCGCGCGGCCTACACATTTTTCTGAGAAATCGAAAAAATAAATATGCCAAAAATGCAATAAAAATCGGAGGCCTAGGGGGTAATGGGGACAGCTTCTTTTTAGTTATAAGATATATAATTTACGGTAAAAAGTAAGGATATTTATGCTCTTATAGACATATTCGCCGGTACGAAATATACGACAAAACGCACCTCAGACAGTCTAGCTCAAAAAAAAATTCGGGGGAGCATGCCCCCGGACCCCCCTAGAACTAGGCCTACACTTCATATTCAGCCAAGCTACGCCACTGATCCGCACTAGAAAAGAAGAAACACTCAAACGAAGACATTAAAAACGCAGAGAAAACACGAAGGACACAATACACTTAGAAGAAATACTTAGAACTTAAGAAGAAATGTTTTGTTTGGCGAGTTTTCAAAAAAAAAAACCAAAAAAAAACCTGAAACTAAGAATGGTATCGACAGTGCTACATAAATCTTCTGCAGTTCTGCAGGTGAGTTCTAGGCCAATTTTGCATATTTTATCTAGAATGTACATGGAGAGTGGGGCTGAAATGTTCATTCCTATTGGCACCACATAACCTTTTTGTGTTGGTTCGCTGTAAGACACCAATTCAAATCATTTTCTGTTGCTCATATGTGTGATTATTACGCAAACATCTCATTACTTTTATGGTTAGACTCTACACTTATGCTCTATGCTCTGGTATTCGTGTTTAACAACCACAGAAATGTGGTACTGGGGGGAAGGAAACGAGTTTGGATATCGCGGGTTACACACTTTTTCATTAAAAGATGATATGCTTTATGTCTCCATGGAGTAAATACGTCTGTTTCCAGGGAATAAACATGTCTCACCGTTTTATATTTGTTGATGATTCAGAAGTTGTCATGTGCATTTCATAAGTTGTTATGTGCATTTCGTAGGTTGTGAAATGCACATGACAACTTAGAAAATGCACATAACAACTTAGAAAATGCACATAACAACTTATAAAATGCACAAGACAACTTAGAATATGCACATAACATCCTACCAAATGCACATAACAACTTACTAAATGTACATAACAACTTATGAAACGCACATTACAATTTAGAAAATGCACATAACAACTTACGAAATGCACATAACAACTTAGAAAATGCACAATACAACTTAGAATATGCACATAACAACCTACGAAATGCACATAACAACTTGTAAAATGCACAAGACAACTTAGAATATGCACATAACAACCTACGAAATGCACATAACAACTTAGAAAATGCACATAACAACTTCGAAAATGCACAAGACAACTTAGAAAATGCACATGACAACATAGAAAATGCACATAACAACTTACTAAATGCATATAACAACTTAGAAAATGCACAGCCTCAGGACAACTTAGAAAGCGTACAGCACAAAATGCAAAAGGTCAACAGAAGGCAGCCGAGGCTTTCCATAGATTGGGACGTAGACTGCTCCACATACGTTTAAGTCGATCGAAACTCTTCGCCAATTTCCGTACTCGAGTGACGGAATCCGACGAGGCAGTTCCGATTGAGTGAGGCAGTCTAATTGTGACGATTCGCAAGTTTCCGTATTACAGATAATCTCGGCCAGCTAGACCGTATCATGCATATGATATCGGTCTGGGTAGATTATGGGGCCTTTTACACAGGATGGCGACCTTTGTGCCTCCCGTGTGCGACCATAAAATTTGCCATGTCGTCGTTGGAGGCTCAACGGAGGCAGAATGGTTGCCTAGGTCGTTCAAAGGTGGTACACATGAGGTTCAGACATCGCCATGGACGCCATGGTCGCCGTGAATTTTTGAACATGTTCAAAACAGTCGCACAAAGGTCGCCGAGGAGGTTGGTTGCTCAAAGGTGGCTCAAAGGAGGCAGAAGGGAGACACAAGCATTACCGTGGTTGCAGAATGGAGGCACAGTTGTCGCTCAATGGTCGCCAGGTAATAGATACGTTCTGCTGCAATTTATTTTAGCTTTAGCTGAATGGTCGTCCAGTGATCGCCGTTAGTTGCCGTTGGTCGCCGATGATGGCACAGAGGAGGCACAGAGGAGGCTCAATGGGTGCCCAAACATTGCTCGGGGGTCGCCTATGTAGCCTATAATCGCGTTGGTTGCCGTAGGTTGCACAGTGGAAGCTCAAGGCAGGCAGGCAGGTGGCTCAGTGGACGCACAGGTCGTTCGTAGATCGCCATGAAAATGCCCGAAAATTGCATTTTTGGTGGTTCAAGGGAGGCACAAGGATCGCTGGAGCAGTTACATAGAAACATGATTTTCTGGGTTTAGGCGACCATTGAGCGTCCTGGCCATTTTTTGGTCGCTCAAAGGTGGCACAAAGGTCGCAACCCTGTGTAAAGGGGCCTTAAGGCCAATTAAAGCGCCCACTAGCGATTAGTCCAATTTATTCGCGCGTTTTTTTCACGTGCATAAAGACGTTTGCGTGACGTCATGTTGTAAATAAACGTACACGTGTAAAGTCAATTGTTGATGCACCTGTTACCATTTTTGACGTCACATGCTGCTTCTCAAAAGTTGAAAGTAAGAAATTATTATGAAATTAAATTACATTATGGATTAGGTGTGAACGACATGTGGAATGAATTTCAACAAACTATTGAAAAAAGCATCACTCACCACATCCCACACAAACTTGCCAAGCGAAAAGACGGTTTCCCATGGATCACCACAGAGATCAGGAAGCTGATGAAAAAACGTGACCGCAAGTACAAACAAAAGAAAACGTCAGCAGACCACAAGCATATCACCCAGTAGAAGATAATTAAACATCTCATCCATATTGGACATACACCCACTTCATTATCTTCCCGAAGCAAGAAGAAAACACACAATCCTGCTCCAGAAAACGCTTTTGGACATACATAAAGCACAGGAAGACAGACAATAGTGGAATATCAGCACTAAGAGAACATGGAAAACTGGAGACAGACAGAGTAAACAAGGCCAACATCCTTAACAGGCAATTCAAATCAGTCTTCACAGAGAAAAAAATCGTCACAAAGGAGGAATTCAAAACACATTGCAACATGCCTGTTAGACAAGTGGATTACCAAACAGCACCGGACATGAACATCAGCTGTAATGGCGTAGAGAAAATCCTCCGGCAACTAAACCCCCACAAAGCTGCAGGCCCAGATTCTATAAAACCAAAGATCCTCCGAGAACTGCCCCCATACTTACTACCATATACAGGAAATCCTATGAATCTGGCATTATCCCGAACATCTGGAAGACAGCATATGTCACTCCTGTTTATAAAAAAGGACAGAAGTATGTCGCTGCGAATTATAGACCGATATCCCTGACTTGTGTTTGCTGCAAGATCATGGAACATATCGTCACAAGCCATATAATGAAGCATGCCGAAAATCACAACATACTGTACCCACTCCAGCATGGATTCAGGAAAGGTCGATCCTGTGAGACACAATGACTGGAATTTGTTGATGACATCACAACAAACATGGCACAGGGAAAACAGACTGATGTGCTAGTCATGGATTTTTCAAAGGCTTTCGACAAGGTTAGTCACTCAATGCTCATACGTCAGGGGAAAGACCAATAAATGGACTCAGGCATTCCTCAGCAACCGCTCACAGACAGTAGTCATCAGACCAAGTCAGTGTGGAATCCGGAGTACCCCAAGGATTAGTCCTCGGACCAAGCCTCTTCCTTTTTTACATCAACGACATCCCGGCAGGAATCGACTCAACTGTTTGACTGTTTGCTGATGATACTGTCGTATACCTAGCCGTCTCCTCCGAAAAAGACTGCCAAACGCTACAAAAGGACTTGGACAAGCTTGCAATTTGGGAGTAAAGATGGAAGATGGTTTTTCATCCAGATAAGTGTAATGTACTCACTATTACAAGAAAGAAGCAACCCATCAAACATGACTATGTTCTTCACAACCAGATCCTGAAGCAAGTTCCCTCTGTAAAGTATCTTGGGTGCACATTCAACTGAAGCATGGACTGGGGTGAACACATAGGCAACATCACCAACACAGCCAATAGGACACTCGGCTTCGTCAGAAGAAATGTTAACATTGGATCCACCCAAGTGAAAGAACAAGCTTACAAGTCCCTAGTCAGGCCAACGTTGGAGTATGCGAGCTCAGTATGGGATCCTTACGAAAAGACGGACAGATGGTGCAAAGGCGGGATGCTCGCTTTGTATCCAACAGATATAGGAACCGCTCCAGTGTCGGGGAAATGCTAAAAGACCTCGAATGGAAGAGTCTTGAGATTCGCAGGAAGGAAGCCAGGCTTACCATGATGTACAAGATTGAAAATGATCTAGTAGCCATTGACAAGCACACAAAACTATTTCCTCCCCATAGATTCTCTAGAAATATGCATCCAAAATCCTACCAAATACCAACATCTTTTTCCGATTACTGTAAGTGGTCTTTCTTCCCTCATACTATTCGAGACTGGAACAGCCTGCCACTAAACATAGTGAATGCTGGATCTATTGAGTCCTTCAAGACTCAATTGTCCACACTCTTTATCTAAACCTCCTTAAGTGCATTATTCATTTTTGACTTATCACTGTACATATTTTCACCTTTTATTTCAAACTCTTCTCTTTGTCTTACGATGTAAAGCGTTCCTCCACTGGCAATAACTTCAACTTGTTGAAGGTGGCCAGTTATGTGGTAGAAGTAGAAGAAGAAGTACAAATAAGTGTTTTGAAAGTCTCGTTGAATCTCTCAAAATCTCGCCATAATCGCCCAAAACGAGGGGGCGATTTTAAACGTCGTAGTTTCCCCAGGCCCTGGTTCTGGATGCGTGTTAGCATCGGTCATCCGGACCGCCTCTGATTTCTTCGTTACGCTATGCTACACGGATCCAGAACCAGGGCCTGGGGAAAATAGGACGTTTAAAATCGCCCTCTCGTTTTGGGCGATTTTGGTGAGATTTTTAGAGATTCAACGAGACTTTCAAAAAACATGTTTTTAAGTTAATTTAATGATATTTTCTTATTTTTAACTTATGAGAAGCAGCAAGTGACGTTAAACAGTTCAACTGCTGCATCAACAATTGACGTTGTACTTGTTTTTACAACATGACGTCACGCAAACGTCGACTCTATGAGCGTGAAAAAAACGCGCGAATAAATTGTGTTAATCGCTAGTGGGCGCTTTAATTGGCCTAATCTGCCCAGACCGATATCTGCAAGTAAGACATGCATGATACGGTCTGGCTGGCCGAGACTAGATCCGTGTAGCATAGCGTAACGAAGAAATCAGAAGCAGGCCGGGTGACCGAGTAGACTGCTCCACAGCCGTCATTAAAATAGAATTGTTCATGCGTCGTGGAGCAGTCTAGGTGACCGAGAATACCATGGTTGTCGTTCCTGCTCTTACTTTCAATCTGGAAAAACCTAAAGTTAATCTAAATATTAAAGTTTTTATTTCATATTTACAGGTTGTTGAATGGTGAGTGGATAAAGCATATTACTATACTTAAAAAAGTTATAATTTAGCCAGTGATTATTATAGATTTAAGAAGAATATATATATAATAATACTATATTAAAACCGAAAAGTGAAAACGAAAGTAGAGCTGTGCAAGTTTTTCATGGAACGGATAAAGAAAGTGTCGGAGTTCATTTTCGAAATATTTTAATATCGATACAAAGGTTGGCAATCTCATTATGTAAAAGTGATTATTGTAAGGGTATTTACGTGATATCGGACATACCTTTATATATGAACGAAAGTACGGACAGGAGACTTTTTTTTAAAATTGAGATTTGCCATTTGCTAAGGTAACTGCCATTTCATGATTTGTCATTTGCTGTTTAACATTTGCTACATTTTCACTTTTAATATAGCTATTTGTATGCAATGCAGGTCACAAACATGCCATTTGATTTTTGTTATTATTTTTATTAATGTGCTCTTTTAAGGTTCATGTATATTCTTTGGAAATCACATTGAATTATATAGGGATTTTGCCAAATCCTGGAGGATTTTGCCAAATCCTGGAACTAGCTAACATGTATCTGAGTATTTTTACACAAGACTTGGAAAATAAAATACCAATCTAGGTAGTAGGGATAAGATATAGTAAAATAAATCCATATACTGTTTATAAAATGACATTTTATCTTTCTCAATATTTCTTTGTTATAAATATGGGGTGTCCGTGGCCGAGTCAGGTAAGAGTCTTTGACTTGCAATCACTTGCCCCTCACCGCTATAGGTTTGATCCCTCAGGGGCCTAGGAATCTTTATGTGAGGAAGCTATCCAGCTGGCTTGCAGAACGTTGGTGGTTCTACCCAGGTGCCCGCCCGTGCACGAAAATTGCCTGGAGGGGCACCTGGGGTCTTCCTCCACCAGTAGAAGCTGGAAAGTTGCCATATGACCTTAGCTGTTGATGCGACTATAAAATCCAATTCAGTTCAATTCAGTTGTTATAAATATACCAATACAAGTACACAAAGTCCATTGTCCAGTGAATGGTCAATGCACATTTTAAAAAGGATTAGTGTGTTGACAACAAAGGACAACTGGACAGTTTATAATTGCTGTTGTGTAAGGGAAAAGCAGTTGAAACAAAGATTGTTTAAACATGTTAACCTGCAAATATTCCACTATTTTTTGTCCCTACTACCTAGATTGTTATATTCATAACTTTCACATCCGGTCAACTTCCGGTAGGTTGAGATATTCAGTAGGTGCAAATAAAGGGGTTTACTTCATCCTCAATTTCTATATAAAAAATGAAAATATAATAGACCATGATTTAAATTAAATGTATCCATATTGGTGTTTTAAAATCAGACAACACCAAAAGAAGATACATAGGTGTACATAAAAAAATAAAGCTTTTAATATAATTATCACCATGAACTAGTTTTATAAAGGGCTAAAGTCAGTTGAGCACCAGTGATAAACACCGAGTTTAACCACTAACAGAATGTGGAGGTCTTTTATTTGATTGATCACTGATTGGTCAAACTATTTTGATGATGTCATGTGAAAGTTATGAATAAAGAGTTCTTGTGAGACTTGTGAAGAAATACTTAGAAAAGTTTTAGTTCTATGATTTCACACATTCCTTATATAATTCAATATGATTCAATGGGATGTACAAGCATCTACATTAATCCCAGCAGCATAATCAAATGGCACATACTCAAATGGCACATACTCAAATAGCAAATGGCAAGTGGCCATTGTCAAAAACTTGCCATTTGCTGCTTGCTATCATTTTCTTTGCGGTACCGGTACAGTGCATTGATGTGTATATAATAATCAGTAAGAATCATATTTTCTTTCGTTTAAATTCAGTTTTCTCAGCTCATGTATTTTAGATTATTTTAAAAAAAAATCCGGAAGATATATATCATATACACATGGGACATGTTGTGATGTGTGCCACATATGTGTTACTTAAGAAATAATAAATATGTACCTGTGTTTTATCGGTGAATAAAATACAGTTAGGAGTTCGGATGCGTAGTAATTAAATCACGAGTGCGTTAGCATGAGTAATTTAAACGCACTCGTGATTTAATTACTCGCATCCGAACGACTAACTGTATTTTATTCACCGATAAAATACAGGTATCATCTTTCTATCTGTTTTCGACCACCATGTGATTTCGACCGACGGCGGAAATTACGTCTGCGCGCGTTTATTATGCAAATTTCGTCATCATATTTCATGATCGTCTGCTAAATGAATAGTTCTAAACAACAACAGACAACAATTGCAAATAATAAGGTTTTTTAAGGCTATGGATAATTTTCCTATGGATAGTTGATCTCTTTACCAGTGTTTTCGTCATTAAATGTATCCCATTTTAAAGCAAACGTACACAAAATAAAATATTTTATGATGCAATGATGATTTAATCCTTCGCCTTTCATTAGACATCAATAAGTTTTATTTACTCGTAAAATGAGAAGTAGTAAATGGGTTATATCAAGATTGGGGTACCTGAATAAACCATGGAGCAATATCGGTGTTTGTGTTAAAAACATCTGGTAATTGTTATGTTAGTACATTTCCTACGTGACATGTGACCTAAATTCCTGACAAGCAGACGAACATGTTTTGAAAACAGCAGATGACAATAATTTTAATGCTCCACAGTATTGAAAAAAAAATCGATTTTAGGGTGATGAGGGTAGACATTTAGTCATATTTTTTTCATAGAAAATAAATACGGGTTTGTTTCTTCTTGTTAAATTAAAAAATGTTGATATTTTTTCTACGCTGCCAGCTAGTGTGAATTTAGGTCAACACATTTGATACATTTGCCCGTATGAAAATACTGCATCTGGGGATAAAAGCTATAATAAATAAGGTGATCGGAAACACATGTCGTTCCCTGGAAACAAACAAGTTGAGGTCATCCATTTACAAATGTTATCGGATGGAAAATAAACAAAATGTAATCAAAGTCGCGGTAGTTTTTGTTGGAGTTTGATTATTTTATTTTAGCTAACATCATATTATGTCAAATATATAATTTATTACTGAGATATGTAACCAACTGCCGTTAAATGGTCGTAAACTAAGAGGTCGAGGATACATTTTTATTATTTCGATTTTAACACAACAATAACCCCATTGTTTACGCTATTGTTGGGGCACTATATATTATCTCGGAGGTCAAGGTAATCAGGCGCCGTCATATTCAAAGTTCTGCGTTTCAATACACCAGTAGTCACGTGACAAACAATTAAGTCATTGCTTACGTTATATAGCTTGCGCTGTATGACGTCAAATGTTCTCACCTTGTTCAAGATGCTTGCTAATGTTATATGTACTGATGCATATGATGGGTTTATATCGGGTGTGTGCACGGTTTGGGAACATGGCAAGTTTGTTGTAATTAACATTTCATTAAAATTACTGTTGAGTTTGTCTTCGGGACGTATATTTACCAAGTGATGTCATGTAACGTGGCTCTTCCAACGGATGAAATATAGGTGGGGAATTATTGGAACAGCTGTATTTTATCGTAGAATAATATACAGCTGTCTCTTTTCTTTGTGTATATGAAAGACTGTGGAGGTCGTGTTAGAATTTTCATATTGCTTTCATTTGTACATAATGTTATTTGTATATGTGCCACATGTAAATGATACATATGTGTCACATATGTACCAGACACATATGTACCACATATATTATTCATGTTAAAATAATACACCTGTGCCACATATGTAGTTCATATGAAACTTCTATACATAAAATACATATAGCATTTATATAAATATTGTAGAATAGTGTAGAAAACAGTCAAACAACATGTTTAATTTTTAATTTTATTTAGGTAAATTTATTTTCATTTGTATTACACATGTGTTACTTTCATATATGAAATACATATGTGGAATACATATGTGGCACATACATAAATCATATGAATTTCATGCGTATCATATTCTTTGATGATTGAGTATTTCATAGTTGATTTACATCCATTTTTGCGCACAGAAATCACCTGTTTGTCACGGTGTCGGCAAAGCATAACACACCATTCATTCATTCTGGGTATTAGTGTGCTAACACCCTTGGATCCCGCAATTCCTACTGATTAAGGGAGAACATATCCGACATTTGCCCGAATCTCACAGATCTTTCAATCAAGTACATTTTTTTCCTTTCAATTTCAATACTTTCAGTTAACTCATACATCTGAATATTACTCACCTTTTTCCCTCTGATGTAAGTTTTAAGACATTATGGTTATTAGTCCCCCACCGGTCCCGGGGGGAGGGGGACTATAGGTTTGCACCCTGTCTGTCTGTCCGTCCGTCCGAAATGCTAGTCCGGGCCATATTTTCAATGCTATAAGACTGAGATACCAAACTTGGTATGTGGATAGCGGTGTGTCGCGTACCAAAATAAGGTCACAGTGACCTTGACCTGTGACCTCTGTCATAGAAAATGTTCTGAAAATGCTTGTCCGGGTCATATTTTCAATACTATAAGACTTTGAGCTACCAAACTTGGTATTTGAATACATCTTGGGATAGCGGTGTGTCACGTACCAAAATAAGGTCATTATGACCTTGACCTGTGACCTCTGTCATAGAAAATGTTTGTCCGGACCGTATTTTCAATACTATAACACTTAGAGATACCAAACTTGGGATATGGGTACATCTTGGGATAGCGGTGTGTCGCGTGCCAAAATAAGGTCACTGTGACCTTGACCTGTGACCTCTGTCATAGAAAATGCATGTCCGGACCGTATTTTCAATACTATAACACTTAGAGATACCAAACTTGGTATGTGAATACATCTTGGGATAGCGATGTGTCGCGTACCAAAATAAGGTCATTGTGAACTTGACCTGTGACCTCTGTCATAGAAAATGCTTGTCCGGACCGTATTTTCAATACTATAACACTTAGAGACACCAAACTTGGTATGTGAATACATCTTGGGATAGCGGCGTGTCGCGTACCAAAATAAGGTCATTGTGACCTTGACCTTGATCTTTGACCTCCATCATAGAAAATGTCTGGAAAATGTTTGTCTGGGCCGAAGGGGGACTATGGATTGCGCTGCAATTCTTGATGCTCTTGTTTTAGTAGGTATTTGCTAAATTCCTATATGCATTAAGATGATGTTTAATAATTAAAACAGGTAGTGAAAATATCATGCATTAACCGGGACTCGAACCCAGGATCTACGGCTAACAGAGCCAGTGGTCTAAACTCATGGCTATATTGAGGTGACACAATTGGCAGTTGATTATTCACTATTCACTACTTGCATGTACATGGTAACATAATAAATTGAAGGTAATGAAAATGAATATTATTTGTAAATGTACAATTCCATTATTCCAGTTTGAATATCAACAATGCCACACATTGAAAAGAGATAAAATCCGGGGATTCTTTTCACTTAGTGGGACGTGTCAACATGGCGTCTGCATCTGGATATACTTCACTGGAGGAAATATACAGAGACGATACCATCTTGGCCAAGACTGTAGTTGTAAAGGTAAGTAAACAAAAACAGGTTAAAAAATATGTATACTCCAATAATGGCACATAGCAATTTTAAAGTATTTATTGAGCTTTGAAAACTAGTACATGTACCTTGACTTTGAAGATGCTATCGTTAAAATAAAAATTGGATTTTTGAATTTTTCGTCATGATTTGTAACCAAAGGATTTACTAAATAATTGATAGTTTAAACACTTCCTTTACATCGATCGCGAAACAAGTTTTGCTTTCTGGGTAGAACCAGTACTTAAAAATGTGAATTAATTTTATTGCTATACCGATATCATGACCACGGCGAGAATCTAACTCACGACTTCTCGTTCTGGCTGTCCAACGCTCTACCACTGAACCAATCAATCCACTAAACAATTGACAAGTTATACGCAACTATGAGTCGTACTCTAAAATAATTTATTCTGAACTAGTAAAGACATTATTGTATAACTCATTTATACATGAATGAGAAAGATTTCAGAAAGAAAAAAAAGAACAATGCAATGCACAGAAACATGTCCTTTTTTATGTTGAAATGTTTGAAATGTTTACAGCATTGTAGGTATTGATGTGTTTCTTTATTTCACCAGAATGTTCCAAAGCAAGTGACGGAAGATCATTTACAGAACTTTTTAGAAGTGGTGTGTAAAGAGGACGTAGATTGTTTAATTTACAGTGAGGAATGTTATCCCCCCTTAGCTGTGTTTGAGAAAGTGGTTACAGGTGAGAAATCAAACTGTATTGGCTTTACATGTACATGAGAATTAAATCCATATTAAATTGGTGGTACATCTATTCTATACAATGACAGTTGCAGGATACCCTGGTGTTTATTTTATGGTCTGGCGTGGCGCAGTCGGTAGCGCGGCAGGTTTGTAACCGGAGGCCCCGGGTTTAATCCTCCGTGGTGCCACTGAGTTCCGTCGGTGTGTTCTTGGGCAAGACACTTTCCATTAGCCTCGTCCGTCGGATGGTAAACCGGGCGGTCCCGTGTATCGGTCTATCCTCCGAGCACGTTAAAGAACCATAGGAATCTATTCGATAATAAGAGTAGGACAGGTTCCCGGATTCCTGTGTATCCTTCCCCTCTCTCTGGGGCGGCTCTAAATAACCTATACTGTGTTGATGAGCCGTTTAACAACATTCAATTCAGTTATTTTGTGGTCTGACTTGGTGAATATAAAGTATGTTATGTAAGGCCAAAAATAAAATTATGTTTGTTTCCCCTTCCCGACCGACCCACCGAAATTGCCGCGACCCGAATTATTTTTTCGACACTGGCGAAAAAAAAAAAAAAAAAAAAAATAAATATTTTTTTTATTTTTTATTTATTTTTTTTGTCTTAAATGTGTCTTATAGGTAGCATGTATTCCAGTTTTGATCTCAAATAAAAGAAATGAAATAAAAAAAATATTTTACCTACCTACCTACCCAACCCTTTTTTGCATGGGTCGGGAAGGGGAAACAAACATAATTTTATTTTTGGCCTAATAGGCAATGCAGGGCTTCCCTTAGTAGTCAGTAGGTGGGTGATTTACCAGTGTTTTTTTCCTACATAACCAATACTGTCGCAGTTGGGAATTTTTGCACAATGTTTTATAAAATTGGGAAAATACAGTAAAAGATTCATTTCATAATTGCAATTCATGTATCTTTAATACTGTTTAATGTTTGTGTACAGCTCACTAATAAAGCATGACATGTCACATAGCTATTTCTCTTTGCCTGAAGTTTTTAACTTTTGTTCCTTCAAATTTTGGGGAAAAAGATATATTTTGGCATTGGGAATAAGACCCGATTTGACTATAAAAACAGCCCCAAAAACACCGTTTAACCTCCTATTTTGGTTACCGGAGCTGACCCGTTATCTTTAGCAGTACCCAATACAACAACAAGTTGAGAACTATAAATCATCGCCTACTTTTAAAATTGTCCCTGTTACTCACCTGCAGTGCTGTTATATTGTTTGTATCAATGCTTTACTGAGCTGGATAAAAAGATACCATTATTATAAAAAACAATGACACAAAAGGAGTAGTTCCAGTCTAGAAGGCAGCGAAAATCAAAGCTCATATTGTTCTATAGTCTGTACCTGCCACAGAGCTATGATTCCATCCATTCAAAATATAGGGAGAATATTCCGAGCGATTCATTGTGCGATTTTGGTGAGTTTCGGCAAGGTTTTTGAGGACATAATGACATGCCGGCCTAAACAACTACAGTATTTGAATTTAATAAACCTTTATGCATGCATAAAGCTCAGTTTTACCAAATTTGATTTGAAGGTTTGTTTCAATATAAAGATCTTTGTTACGCGTCTCCGTGGCCGAGTGGTTAACGATGTTGCGTTGTAAACCTTCGCCTCTCACCGCTGCGGGTTCAAATCCCACTGGGAGCTCGTCTTGTGAGGAAGTGTCGATTCTTACGGATGGCGGGAGGTGTACAGTACTTGTTCTACCCAGGAAAAGTGGTGGGTGTGCTGGGGGCCTCCACCACATAAAATCGACCGTCATATATAACCTTTAGCCTAATAAATTGGCTCCTATGCAGTTTTTTTTTATTATTCTGACGTTCTATGTAACTGCATATACGCCTAATTTCCTTTGCAAAAAAACCGACTGGAAAAAACGCTCGAACACCCATGTGATTTTCCAACGAAATTGAGCAGCTTATCAGACTTATGTGCGTAAACCATGACGATAATCTAACAAAATAATAAGTTATTTACCATTTTTTCCGAAGCATATTTTACATAATATATCGGTTTTTTGTAGATCGCTATACATGTGTATTGACAATATATTGACAAGTGCGCGTCTCTCCCAACGTTGCATGCACATGCGCATAAGTACATATTTTCCACTGTGGATAACGTGTCACGAAACTGCGTTGTGTATACTGTACCTAGTATAAAGTTTTCAAGTCTTAGGTTAACAAAAGGTAATGGGCGAAGGGTGCCGGGATATTTATTATGTATTACCCCTTCAGACATTCTCCTAAAAGAAAAATTAAAAAATCTCGCTTGTTTTATAGCCTGATCTGGGGGGAAAAGCACCTAACCATAGACCTACTGTATGTCCATGACTTAACTTAAGCTTGTTTATTTTGTTTTGTTATGTTCATTTCATTTAGTGTGTAGGGATGGGGTGAGTTTACGGGTGGATTCAGGGGGCGACCCACTAAACAAACTGTACAATATGGAAATTTATATTAAACAAGAGCTGTAGGAGAACAGCGCAGCTCGACTATTCAGAGAATAATAAATGGTATAGGCAGTATATACCATCAGAAAACAAGGCTAAACAATGTGAGGGTGGGGTGGTGGGTGGGGGTGGGTATAGAAACTCGGGCCGATATAAAAATTATTGTTAAACAAGGCTAAAACAATGTGAGGGTGGGGTGGTTGATGCTCGCCAATACGAAAAATTTCAAAAGAGCATTAAACGTGTATTTTAACACACTAATATAACCTTATATGTGTTGAAAATGACGTAAAACATCATACAAACAAACAGTTTAAAGAATCTAACACGCAAAATAACGGCAAAATAACACTACATTAAAATTCAAAACACTGTATCAAAGCTCTATCCAGGTGTTTAGGTCCGGTTCAATCCTCCGTGGCGCCACTGAGTTCCGTCAGTGTGTTCTTGGGCAAGACACTTTCCCTTAGCCTTGTCCGTCGGATGGGGATGTAAAGCGAGCGGTCCCGTGTATCGGTCTATCCTCCGAGCACGTTAAAGAACCATAGAAAACTATTCGATAATAAGAGTAGGGCAGGTTCCCGGATTCCTATGTATCCTTCCCCTCTCTCTGGGGCGGCTCTAAATAACCTACACTGTGTTGATGAGCCGTTAAACAACATTCAATTAATTAATTAGGTCAAATAATAATGTATATGTGCTGGTTAATAGAATAGTGCACGGGTTCTTAAAATACCCGTGATTAAATATGATGCGTAAAATGAATTATGAGACATCAACTCTTAATTCGACGCTCCAATTTTGGCCTGACTGGTTAAAGCCGTTTATATTGTGTCTCTAGAGCTTGGATTCTCAAAATATGTAAATTATATATGTACCTCGTCATCAGTAAGTTAAGAAACAGTGTACATATGTTCTTAAATTTGGCTGTTGTTGGCGGGATAGCTACTTTAAACAATAGTTATTCAGGAAATATGTCATATAATATATGGACAGTATTTGAAAACAAGCTTTCTTTGAAAACGTATAATAATTCATCTTCTTAGATAATACTTAAGATTACAGATATCCTTTAATGCCCTTTTGTTTCAGTTATACCCCCGCTTTCACAAGGTGAAGTGGGGGCTGTATAAGAATTACGTTGTCAGTAACGTTCTGTCGTGTAACACATTTTTGTCGAGTCGCATAACACATTTTCGTTGCATTGCATAACACATGTTTATTACTTGCATTCCTCAAACAGTTTTGAATGGGTTGTTCCCAAACTTCATATACACATAACAACTGATGACCTTATGTCCCTCTACATCATCCATCGTTTTACTTGTCATTAGAGCATTATAACATCTACTAATGTACTTAGCAAACACAAAATATACCTGTAAATATTGTACATTCACTGGTACCACTACTATCAGTTGAGCCCTTCTGGCCTATTTAGATCTCTTGTTTGACACAGCGAACCATCATGCTTTATCAATACTTATTAGGTTGGTGTAAGATGACAGTGAATAATTGTTTTAAAGGGGGATACATCAAGCTTTGGTGCTAAATTTGTTGAAGAAAATACAATGCTATGAAAGGTTCAATTTAAAATGTGAAATGGTTCAAAGATATAGATGGAGATTAAAAGTTTCCTGTAATATAGCGGAATAATTAATCATTATTAATTACAACAAGCCTTATTAGCCCATAGAGAAATTTTCAAGTTATAAATAGCTGTCGTGCGGAACAAATCGGCGATATATACACTTGACACTTACTTCGCAATAAAATAGCTACCGTATCCCTGGCGTGTAACCGTAGTTAGGAATTACCTTCTTTGGGTCCTTTATTTTATACGTTCAGTGTAATTTCTTTTGGTGGTATATGACTCATTTAGTGTTTTTTTCCTTCAATTAAATAAATAATATAAATGAACAATTTAATGATCACCACACCTTAATATGATATGTTTTGAAATATTTACAGGTTTGCAAGAATGTCAAGATAAACTTCAAACCAAGAAACTGGAGAATGAGACCGTCCAGCTTGAACATATTGGCAGTGTAAAGGGACTCTTCCTACCAGATGTACCAGAAGCATGCACACATGATTGTCTGCTGTTTTATTTTGAAAGCAAGAAACGTTCTGGCGGTAGCGAGGATCACGTGGAAGGCGTCAATATTAACGTCATTGGAGGCAAACATTACGCTGTCGTTACCATCAGTGATAAATCGGGTATGGTGTTGCTGTGGGAGGTGGTTTGATACTTTCAATTCTTTAATTATTTATTGAATTGGTCTCATTGTGTGTAGGTGTGATTACCAATTTAAAATTATGTTATTTGTTTTTTTCAGAACTTAAATTATGTTATCTGGTGTGGTTTTCAAAACTTATGTTATCTGGTGTGGTTTTCAAAACTTATGATATCTGGTGTGGTTTTCAAAAAATACATTATCAGGTGTGGTTTTCAAAACTTAAATTATGTTATCACTTAAATTATGTTATCCACAGATAGACTTAAGTTTGGTGTTTGCAAATAATAATATATAAAACAGAATCTCAAATTATGTTCATCATGTTAGAACATGTATCTTCTGGACCATCATTGCCTTTATCCTGGTCTGGAACAGCTGTTGTCACCACCTGAGCTTCGTCTTTGTCCGGTTAAGTTTTTGTGTTTATGTCAGTTTTAGTTCTAAAGCATTGACACTTAAACAAGCAAATTCAGAGTATGCATATTCCCAGCCTTAATGCACAGCTCCAGATTTTGTTTGTTACAGTAGAGGGCAATAACTCCAGTAGGTTTTATCTCTCTTATCTGCCCTTTCTTTATACACAACATTTATTGCAAGCGATCTTGGTATGGCTTGCTCTTATAGTTTAACAGGAGTAGGTGACCGACATTTTAGTTTTTTTTCAATAAAAAAGAATGGGTAGTAAACTCAATTATTTGTTATCTGCCCTTACCTACTGCACTTGTGTTCTTGCTTTAGATCTTGCACACCAAGTTTGGTGCGGTTAGCCCTTTCATTTTTTTGAGAAGTAGATACACGAATGACTTCATTTAAAACTATAAAGGGCAATAACACCTTATCTGCCCTTGCTTTCCACACATTGTTACTTGGTTGTGATCTTGCACACCAAGTTTTATGTGGTTAGCCCTTAAGTTTTTTGTGGAGTAGGCACCAGAATGGATGACGCAAGGACAGATAAACAATGCTATTTCTATATCCCTGCTTTCCCAAAGGTGGGAGATACTTGCATCTTGGATAGTTCTAAGACACTATTAAGACAGTCTTCAAACTTCTTGCATAGAAAACACTTTTATGAGAAATACATCGAGAATAATCAACGGTCTCACTGTGATACAAAAACTGTGTCACAAGAGCTCGAACATGTTATAATTTGGTTAAAAAAATTGTTCTTCAAACTCATTTTTTTAACCGAATTACAACGTGTACACAGGACATATTTTTCATATCACACCGAGAATGTTGATTATTCTATTTATTATATACCTATCAGTGATTTTTTAAGGATATTTAATTGAACATACTCCCACCCACCTCGAGCCCCCCATGCAAGGTGCCCTCGCGTATGAATACATTCGGCAGATTTTGAAATGAGCCGTTAAAATTTGCTGATTTAAAGCAATAGCAATCTACAGTACCATTAAATACAAAAATGGTGAAAAAGTAGTTCCGGCAAATTGATATCATCAATAGAAAAATGATATTGTCACAGTCACTTGTGTGACAATATCACTTTTGTCTGATACTAAAACTATGTTACTGAGAAATCCTTATAAATCACTGATAGGTATATAATACACATCTGTACCAAACATAGGTCACCATGCTTGTATGTATACCTTATTAATGAACTCTATCTAGTTAACAGCAAAAATAGGTCACCTTGCCTGACCTTGACCTAACAAATAAACTTATTTTGTTATGCTGTATGACTATTAAACTCAGTTCCTTTGATGCTTTTAGACACAGTTGTTAAGTTGTCTATTTATAGACATTTTAATGATGCAACTTACGAGTACTTAAAGTAGGTCAACAATTATGTAAAACTCAATTCTGAACTCAATTCTGAAGATCATTAGATGCTTTTAGACTCGCAGTACTGAAACTTTCTGTATATAAATACTTTTATGAGTACTACACATCATTACAAAATGTAGGTCACAATGACTGACCTTGACCTACTTAATATGTCAACAGAGATGTTAGTCTCAGTTCCTAAAACACGCTGCGACAGTTTACAAACTTTCTATGTAGAAACACTGATGAATAATACATGTCAGTACCAAAACTTAAGGTCACCATAACTGAGCTTGACCTACTTAAAGCACTAAGTTTACTTTTCCACTAAGCTCAGATTCTAAAAAGAAAAATAATTGCAGTGTGTTCAGCCTATTTGTCTGTTGATTTTTTTTCTCTCCTTTTTTGTTGTTTTTGTAAGTAAAATATTTTATTCTCTATTACAGTTATAGAAGCCATTTTATCAAAGCCTGAACATAAACCCAGTGGTCAGCAAGAAGTGAAAATTGAGCCCTATTTCTCCAGTGTCCATGATTACCTGTTAGAGAAGCTCAAAGAAAATGTGACAGTTAATTTATCTGGTCAAGCGAGAATAGTAACTGGTAAGTGCCTTTAAGCAACAGATTCCATATAGGAAAGACATTGTGGTTCAGTGGAAAGCATGGTGGAGTTGAAATTTGAAAATCACACGGATTCAAACTAAACCTCACCACTGTTTTTTTTTGTTGTCCTTAGACAAGAGAATAATCCTTAGCCTTGCCCATTGGATGGGAACGTAAACTGGGTATCAGAGCCGGTCCTCTAACCATGTCAAAGAACTATTGTAAACAGTCTATAAAATCATTTTAGAATTATTGTATTCTTAGAATTTTGTGATTCATGGTTTCAAGAAACTCATTACTCAATGAGTGATACAAACAGTCTTAATCTGTTTCTCACAGCAATTTAAAGGCTCATTCAGTTCTCGGAACACACTGAGTTGCATCATAATAGCATGACGTGATGCATAATACCAGGGTGGGATGTCATAATACCAGAAAGTGATGTCATGATAGAAACAACCAGATGAAAATATGAATGAAGCATTCTGATTGGTTCAGTGATAAAAACTGGACCAATGAAACCAGTTAATTTAAAGCTCATTACATTCTCAGAACACAATGCGGTTTTAATGGACACTGTGTAATGAGTTTCTTGAAACCCAGAAACACAAAATTCTAATAATAAAATAATTCTAAAATGATTCAATAGACTGTTTGTAATGTATTTGATACCAGTAGTAAGGATATGACACTGTTTCCTGGCTTCCTATATGTGATCTTTAACCCTTCTCTAGGGCGGCTCAAAATATTCTTGGTTAATGTATTCATGAGACATCAAAAAAACAATTCAGTTGTTTTGCTGTAATGTAGGGTTATGTATAGGATAGAGGCTATGAAGAGAAATCTTCACCATTAAGAAAACGAGAGGGAGCGTAGTGTTACAATGATATAAGTGTCCCTGCAACACAAAGTGTCACAATAATATAAGTGTCCCTGCACGGCAAAGTATCACAATGATACAAGCATAATTGCACGGCATAGTGTCACAATGATATAAAGTGTCCCTGCACGACAAAGTGTCAAAATAATATAAGTCCTGCACGGCATAGTATCACAATGATAAAAGTGTCCCTGCACAGCGTAGTGTCACAGCGATATGTGTCCCTGCAAGGCAGAGTGTCACAATGATATAAATGTCTCTGCACAGCAAAGTGTCACAATGATATAAGTGTCCCTGCACGGCATAGTGTCACAACGCGATATAAGTGACCTGTACGGCAAAGTGTCACAGTGATATAAGTGTCCCTGCACGGCAAAGTGTCACAGTGATATAAGTGTCCCTGCACTGTAAAGTGTCACAGTGATATAAGTGTCCCTGGATGCTGAAGTGTCAGAATGATATAAGTGTCCCTGCATGGCTAAAGGTCACATTGATGTTAGTGTCCCTGAACGGCAAAGTGTCACAATGATATAAGTGTCCCTGCGCAGCAAAATGTCAAAATGATCTAATGGTCCCTGCACGGCGTAGTGTCACAACAATATAAGTGTCCCTGCATGACAAAGTATCACAGTGATATAAGTGTCCCTGCATGGCTAAGTGTCACAGTGATGTAAGTGTCCCTTCACCGCAAAGTATCACAGTGATATAAGTGTCTCTGCACAGCTAAGTTTAACAATGATATAAGTGTCCCTGCACCGCAAAGTGTCACAATTATATAAATGTCCCTTAATGGCGAAGTGTCACAATGATATAAGTGTCCCTGCACAGCATAGTGTCGCAATGATGTAAATATCCCTGCACAGCAAAATGTCACAATGATAATAGTGTTCCTGCATGGCAAAGTGTCTCAATGGTATAAATGTCCCTGCACAGCAAAGTGTCAGAATTATATAAGTGTCCCTGCATGGCAAAGTGTCACAGTGATATAAGTGTCCCTGCACGGTAAAGTGTCACAATAATATAAGTGTCCCTTCGTGGCAAAGTGTCACAGTGATATAAGTGTCCCTGCACGGTGAAGTGTCACGATGATATAAGTGTCCCTGCACAGCAAAGCGTCACATTGATATAAATAACACTGCATGGCATAGTGTCACATCCCTGTACGGCAAAGTGTCAGAACGATATAAGTGTCCCTGCACGGCAAAGTGTCACAATTATATAAGTGTCCCTGCATGGCAAAGTGTCACTTATATAAGTGTCCCTGCATGGCAAAGTGTCACAATTATATAAGTGTCCCTGCATGGCGAAGTGTCACAATGATATAAGTGTCCCTGCATGGCAGAGTGTCACATTGATGTTAGTGTCCCCGTATGGGGAAGTGTCACAATAATATAAGTGTCCCTGTACGGCATAGTGTCACAATGATATAAGAGTCTCTGCACGGTGTCCGATATCACTATAAGTAGCACTATAAGTAGCATTATCATTAATCACATCATCGTCTTCTCTGTTCTTCTGTGTATAATTGTATTTATAAATGTTAACTTTTTACATTTTTACATACACATTTTAAAAGCAAGACCATCAGAACCAAGAATAGAAGCTACGCATCCAATAAAATCTAGCCGAGATACAAATGAATCGGGAAGACAAATTGAGACCGATTATGAACCTTATGAACTCCAGCCTCCGAATCGAGAAAACACATACGAAAGGCCACAAAGAGGCAGAAAGAATACAGCAAGACAAGGACGGAAGTCCAGTTCAGGGGCAAAACCACAAACATACAATGCACGGGATAATAAACACGGTCATCAACATGAGAACAGATCTTCAGCTAAAAAATGGAACTTTACAAAAGAACAGCCATTGACTTCACCTCAAATTGTGATGCTGAAGATAGATAAGCTCCAAGATAAATGTAGCTCACTCGATGTTCATATTATTCTAAATGAGAAATACGGTAATGTTATTATCAATAGTGACTCAGAAGAAGATTTGAAGGAAGCAAGGCTGAAAATGTTTAATGTTTTGGAGAGAATACGCGAAAAGTCAGTGCCAATTTCTAAACCAAGGAGTGAGTTTCTCGCATTGAGCAAAACTCAATTTCATTTGAGAAAAATGTGCATTCAAAATAAGTTATGGGCAGTATTAGAAAGCAATGTGGAACGGTGCTGCCTTCAGGGCTTTGCTTTTTCATTACCAGCAGCTGAGCGTTCTGTTACATTTGCATTGGGTGCTCTTTCTGTAGAGACGGTCCAACTTCGAGAAGGTCAAGAGCATCTGTTTACATGCAGTGACTGGACAGCAAAGTTACTGACAGTGTTCGTACGGGATTCGAATATTGTCATTGAAGGATTTGTTAAAGATGCCGTTGATGAAACAAAGAGGAAGATTGTAAAACATCTACAAAATGAACCATCTACAACATCATCAGTGCTGCCACTGTCATCAGCTCCGACACCAACATCAACGCCGACACCGAAACCAACAATAACAAAGACATCAAAGATAGAGATTTTTCTGAATGGTGCCCAGGCGAAATGCTTCCAGACCTGTTTTGAAGCTGACCTTCGACAAAAGATCGAGTAAGTGTGCTATATGATTATCGCATAGCTTATTTATTTGTGTAACATAATATTATTTACCTTGTAAATAGCATTTGTTACCCCACAATGTTTATTAGTTTTTATATTTGTATATATATATATATGCCTCTCTCTCTATAGATATATATATATATATATATGCCTCTCTCTCTCTCTCTCTCTGTATATATATATGCCTCTCTCTCTCTCTAAATATATATATATATGCCTCTCTCTCTCTCTCTCTCTGTATATATATATGCCTCTCTCTCTCTCTAAATATATATATATATATATGCCTCTCTCTCTCTCTATATTATATATATAAATATGCCTCTTTAAATAACACTTATAATACTTAATGGTGTAACAGAATATTGAATGATTTTTTAAATTATAATACTTACTAGGTTTTCTCATTTAAAATCAAAATGTCTATATGACTAAAACATAATTATTGAAGACTAGAGAAGCAAAATTGAAGAAATATGTGAATATAGTTTGTGTTATTAAACATTTGGCTTTGAATTGATTGTTTACAGAAACAGAAAGGGAACATTTGATGTCAATGTTGAAAAGACTGATTATCCAATGAAGCTATCTATAAATGTTGAAGGAGAAGAATGGGTTACCAAGGAGACGAAAACATGTGTTGATAAGATTTGGCACGAGAATGTTGACTTCAGGAAAATATCTACAAGTGGTTAGTTAGAATCAACACTCCTTTATAAAGACCTACCCAGTTGCAAGTTGGGTCATTTGCGAAGTTTGAGTATGGTGTTTTTGAGAGGTTGTTGTGCAAAAAAACTGCTTTTTTTTTTATTTGTATTTTTTTTTATTGAGTGCTCATAATGAGAAGGCATTTACTCATAATTAAATAACTAAGACAATCTTTTCAGTATAATTTAATAATACTTAAATTATAATTAAGAAATAGAACATCGTTTACTGTGAATTATCGTTTAATATATCACGGTTTAGAGTTCAATTGTAAACAATAATTTCACGTGAAATTATTGTTTACAATTGAACGAGAAACCGTTATTGTTTACAATTGAACGACAAACCGTGATATATTATAGATAATTCACCGTAAACGATGTTCTATTTCTATTCTAATACTCCTAAAATGTGAAAATAACGCACACATCTGAAATCTTTCGCATTGCTTTGCTTGCTCTCCTAACGTTGCATACGTTACAATGCGGAATGCGCAATGCACAATGCTTATTCTCCTAACGTTGCAAACATTACAGTGATATATCGTTCAATATAACGAGATATTTTAAACTAGGCTGTATAGTGCGGGTGTATTAGAATTAAAAGTATTGTGACTTGTCATTGTAGAGGCATTCGAGTAGATCCAAATACGTTTGCATTGTCTGTGCATAGATATATAAGATGTCTCGTGTTTGCTTTTGTTTCATTCCATATTGTCAATAATAATAATAATACCAAATGAGCTATAGATAACAATATTATACCTCATTTGCATATTCCACTCTTTGTTTAATGTGACGTCATCCAGTCCATAAAGTTGCATATTGACCGGGTGTCCGGTCCGATAGCTATATTAACGGACGTGTGAAAAAAACGACGTCAAAATAAATCATAAAACGTATTGATTTAATTTGTTGGTCAGATTTGGTATAATATAACAAATAATGTATGGTGCTTCGGTCCATATGAAGTTTATGGACTGGGCAGTCAGACCTAGAACGTTATATGGACCTCAGCTTCGCTTCGGTCCATACAACATTCTAGGTCTGACTGCCCAGTCCATAAACTTGCATATGGACCTCAGCACCATACATTATCTGTTAAATATCTAGTCATATTCATAAACAATGCCTAATGCAATCCATATGTACTCCAGAATTGGACATCTGGCTGATAATGCGAGGTCTTGACATTATGGGTAGGACGTTTTTCAGAGAATTCCAGAAGACACATTCATGCTTCATAGATGTAACAAAGGACGGCGAGATTTCACCGCCGCCACCCTCAATCACGGTGTCGCAGTCACCGACTGTAAATGAAACGGAGTAAGATATTATCTTCCTTTTGCATCATGTTTTAAAGCTGCGATTGTGGCTGGAATGTATTTTGTGTCATTTTGATTTTTGATACATATTTAAACATGACCATGACTGTTATACTGACATTTGAAACTTAATGGTGTGTCACTGGAGGGGACAATAGGTTTACCTTCCGTCTGTCCATCAGTCCGCCCGAAAAACTGGATCCTATTTAATTTTGTTGAAATGGCCAAAATTGTGGTTGCTATGGCAACAAAATAGTAAAAAAAGAAGAAAGTCAGTCCATCCGGAAAACTGGATCCTGCATTAACTTAAAAAGTATAAAAGATATTTTCATGAAACATTTTACAAATGGTAGAGGGGCATAAGGAGATAATGTACGTTATCTGATTTTACTGATATGGCCAAAATTGTGGTTGTTATGGCAACAAAATAGTAAAGAAACATTGGTCCGTCCGGAAAACTGGATCCTTCGATAACTTAAAAAGTATTTTTCATGAAACTTTCTACATTATGGTAGAGGGGCATAAGGAGATTATGCACGTTATTTAATTTTGTTGAAATGGCCAAAATTGTGGTTGCTATGGAAACAAAATAGTAAATAAAATGCACATACACTAGGATCATGCTATAACTAGAAAACTATAGAAGATATTGTCAAAAAACTTGGTATATAGGTAGAGGAGCATATGGAGATTTTGCACACAATTTTATTTTAGTGATATGGCCAAAATTGTGGTTTTTATGGTAACAGAATTCAGTTGTTAGTTATACAGCTGAATAAGGGAGCATAATGCGTCATCTTTATACTCAATAAATATTCGATAGTAACTTCTCTTCAAATAGAGTTAAAGGGACACACGGCAATCTTGAAGTATTTGAAATGAGTGTCTTGATTTATATATTCAGTATCATTTTTACTTTTACCCTGGTTACATTTAAATAAATCAAATGTTAAGTATTCACTATTTCGTCTTATTATACTACACATTTTAATATATTACTGGTGCAATAATATCAACGGGACGCCGCTAGTTTTTAAAAAATCAAGATTGCCATGTGTCCCTTTAATACATGACTTGAAATTGATGTTAATTTCTTTGCTTATGTATTTTTTATTACTTGTTCTATTAGTTCTATTATATTTGTAATATGTTTGTAAACTTACTGGGTTAAAAAAAGAAAGAAAAAAAAGTGGAATATATCCTTTACAAATTTGTAAGGAAGATTATATACTCCAACTTGTTTTGTTAAAGTTGCGAAATGCCTTTGTTATTTGTCTAAATCATAGCCTTTTGTTTGGTCTGGTCCAACAAAAAACATTTACTGTCAAACATCTGACCGGTAGGGGACATCATGTATTGCCATGCAATACTGGAGTATCTTATTTTATCCTGGTGTTCCCCATGACAAAATAACATGGGAGAGACAAGTTTCTTAATTTGACAAAAATATGCCCCTTTTTATACATAGAAAAAATATTAAGTTTTGGTGCAAGTTGGCAATAACTTGCCAATCAATCAAAGCATTTGATTTAAAGTTCACACAAACGTTCCCCATAACAAAACAATATGAGAGGGGCAAGTTCCACAGAGGTTATGGGATGGCAAGTTGTCTGTCCGTCCATTAACTTTTACCTGGTTAAGACGATAGGGCTTTCATTTTTCATCCGATCTTTACCAAACTTTAACAGATTGTTAATATCAATAAAAACTCGGACGAGTTCGAAAACCAGCCAGATCGGACCAGAACCAGAGGAGTTTTGGCCCTTTATTTTGTTAAAAATGCTCTATTTTGACTCGTTAAAACGATAGGGCCTTCATTTTTCATTCAGTCTTGACCAAACTTTACCAGATTGTTAATAGCAATGAAAGCTCGGACAAGTTTGAAAACTAGCCAGCTCGGACCAGTAACAGCAGAGGTATGGCCCTTGATTTAGTTAAAAATGCTATATTTTGCCTCCTTAAGACCTTTATTTTTCATCCGATCTTTACCAAACTTAAACAGACTGTTAATATCAATGAAAGCTCAGACAAATTTGAAAACCAGCCATATCGGACCAGTAACAGCAGAGTTATTGCCCTTGATTTAGTTAAAAATGCTATATTTTGCCTCATTAAGACGATAGGGCCTTCATTTTTCATCCGATCTTTACCAAACTTTACCAGATTATTAATATCAATCATAGCTCGCACAAGTTTGAAAACCAGCCAGATCGGACCAGTAACAGCAGAGTTATGGCCCTTGATTTAGTTGAAAATTGTTATATTTTGCCTCTTTAAGACAATAGGGCCTTTGTTTTTCATCCAATCTTTACCAAACTTTACCAGATTGTTAATATCAATAAAAGCTCAGACAAGTTCGAAAACCAGCCAGATTGGACCATTTACACTGGAGTTATGGCCCGTGATGTTCTGAAATATGCCATACTTTTGCCTCATTAAGATGAAAGGGCCTTTATTTGACCAGATTTCACTGAAACTTTGCAGGGATGATCAGTACCAAGCCTAGTTGTACATATCGTCACCGTGTTCTGGTTGAATGATTTTGGCGGAGTTTATGGCCCTTTAAAGGTTTTAATACACAAACTTTGTTCTGACTAGTTCTCCTGAACCCCAGGCCGGATTTAAACGAAACCTTATAGGGATGATCAGTTCTAGTTGTGCATATCATCACCGTGTTCCGGTTGAATGATTTTTGGCAGAGTTATGGCCCTTTAAAGGTTTTAATACACATACTTTGTCCGGACTAGTTCTTCTGAACCCTTGCTGGATTTAAACAAAACATTTTAGGGAAGAGCAGTTCCAGGTCTAGTTGTGCATATCATCGCCGTGTTCCAGTTGAATGATTTTTGGCAAAGTTATGGCCCTTTAAAGGTTTTAATACACAAACTTTGTCTGGACTAGTTCTCCTGAACCCCTCGCCGGATTTCAACGAAACTTTGCAGGATGATTAGCACCAAGCCTAGTTGTGCACCGTCACGTTCCGGTTTAAAGATTTTTGGCAGAGTTAATACACAAACTTTTTCCAGATTAGTCTCTTCTGAACTCCTTCCCGGATTTCAGCGAATCTTGGCGGGGATGATCAGTACCAAGCCTAGTTGCACCTGTCATTGCCGTGTTCTGGTTGAATGATTTTTGGCCCTTTGAAGGTTTTAATGCAGAAACTTTGTCCCAACTAATTCTCCTTATCCCCTGGCCGGATTTCAACAAATCTTGGCAGGGATGATTAGTACCAAGCCTTGTTGCGCATTATTGCCTTGTTCTGTTTGAATGAATTTTGGCATCGTTATGACCCCTTAAAGGTTTTAATACACTAACTTTGTACAGACTAGTTCTCCTGAACCTGTGGCTGGATTTCAACAAAACTTGGCAGGGATGATCAGTACCAAGCCTAGTTGCGTATATCATCGCCATGTTACGGTTGAATGATTTTTGAAAGAGTTATGGCCCCTTATACATAAACTTTATCTTTAGCCAGTAGAGCATCCACAGGCCCTCTTGGGCATCTTGTTATACTTTATTGTGCAAGTTGCTATAACTAAACACTAAACTATCACTGAAAGAAATTGATACAACTTTGCATAAGTATTCACCATCCAAAAACAACATAAGAGAGAACAGATGGATTTATGACACTCCCACACAGCAAGTTATGTGATAGAATACTATACATTTTATTTTAAAATATTCTATAAATAGTCTTGTAAGATGGATGACATCCTCGTGGTCTTATGAAATTTGTTCGCAACAAAAGATAAATAACGACCTTAGCAGAGATGTTATAACAGGATGTTTATCAACCATAGTAACGTAAATAAAGTTTATTTTAAAAGGACTGGAGGCAATCTGTAAGAAAAATGGGTGTCAGCCCAAATAGAGTAAAAGCATCTTAATGTGTTGCAGTTGCATATTTAATCTACATATGCACTAAACTAGGTCCCATAAAAGAGTTGATTTTTATTGTTAATGAAATAGTTTAGTCAGGAAAACTCTGACACAGCTAGTTTTTAGTGCATAAATCATTAATATTGTTTCATATGATGCTTTAAGGCTAAATACATTATTGTTTTGTGATTTAGCTACACTTTAATTTAATAATACGTACAACTGATTACAATATCATAGGAATCGGACGTATTGTAAACACAGTACAGAATCTCCATTTATCACATAACATGTGGTGTGGGAGTATAATAACACCATTCAATATTTTTGATATTCCACTAGTGGTATAACATAACGTTAATGATGTCATGGACGTCACATTAATGTACGTTTTCTGACGTAATGTGACGTTATAAGTTATGTGATAAATAGAATCTAACATTCGTTCTCAGGCCAAAAATAAAATTATGTTTGTTTCCCCTTCCCGACCGACCCACCGAAATTGCCGCGACCCGAATTATTTTTTCGACACTGGCGAAAAAAAAAAAAAAAAAAAAAAAAAAAATATTTTTTTTATTTTTTATTTATTTTTTTTGTCTTAAATGTGTCTTATAGGTAGCATGTATTCCAGTTTTGATCTCAAATAAAAGAAATGAAATAAAAAAAATATTTTACCTACCTACCTACCCAACCCTTTTTTGCATGGGTCGGGAAGGGGAAACAAACATAATTTTATTTTTGGCCTCATTCATTATTGAATTTATTAAACTCGTTAGCAAAAATGATATAATGCTCGGCAAGAGCCTCGCATTATATAATTTTGCCAACTCTTTTTTTGTTTAATAAATTCAATAATGAATGAGTACTCATGTAAGATCCTCTATATGTAGCTCCACGTTTGTACATAAATATATATTTTAATATACTAGTAGTGGATAGTCAACGTGATGTATTACATGCGTTTACAATATGTCCGATTCCTGTGGCAATATTAACCCCATATGGGAGTTATTTGGGAAGGGCCGTAACTAATGTTGTAAGAACCTGTGGCCCAACCTATTTGCATACTTTGTAAAAACAAAATGCAATAAATTATGTTTTAACCAACCTCTTATGAATTAATTTTGATGATTTAACAACAAAGATACACAGAGTTATCGTTTTTTTAGTCCAGACAATTTCATAAATAATAATTCAACGAAACTTAATATGCGGCTTATTTGATACATGAGCATATGAAACTATGAGGGTTTTCTCTTGTATATGCCCTGGCACCATTTACTCTTCCAGATCACCTCCAGTCCCTTTAAGAATGATTAATAGTTTAACAGCATAACATATTAATGTCATTTCATTTCTATAATTCAGGCCAGTGGACACAACCTCATATAATGAGGAGAAGTATGGTAAACCACATCCACAACTATATCCTACTCCTTCGCAGCATACGACACCGTCTGAGATAAAACTGCCTCCACAACAACTGTTAGGAACAGCACAAATCAGAGAATACATATATGACCCTACTCAAAATGAGGTACGAATGCAAGCCGTGCCGCCACGAGCAACGTCCACTTCGGTAGATTTTGGCGAAGACTTCATTGGATTTTCGGACAATGTAACATCGCCAATGTCGCCACCCCACATTCCTAGATCGGTAAACAGGTATGAAGAACCATCTGTTCCATCCAGAAATGCAGCACTGGGATTAGAACCTGTGTCACCATTCAAAAGATTTTTTGGAGAACCGTCTGACACTTCACAAAATAGGACTCTGGGTATAGAACCAGTAAACCCATATCATTTACCTTACCAAAATACAGCACAATATATGCAAGCCATGAGGTCGCACCAAATACCTGATGATGAAGACATCATCACAAACAGCGTGATGGTCAATAATACAAAAGTTGTTGTAATGAAAGGAGCCATTACAAAACAAAGGGTATAGTTGAAATTTTATTACAAACATTATTTGTGTCTAATTGTTTTATTGTGATAATAATTAGATTATGCATATTTATCTAAATTATTGGTGGTCTGCCATTAACATACGTGTTCTTGGCCGGGATAGTAAAGATGCTGCGTCGAAAATTTTCTCACTTCTCACCCTGCGGGTTCGAATCCCACTGGGAGCTCAACTTGTCAAGTGAAAAAGTGTTGATTCTTACGGATGGTGAGAGGAATACAGTACTGGTTCTACCCAAGAAGCATCGGGTGGTCTGCTTTGACCACAATAAAATTGACCGTCATATATGGCCTAACATTTGCTAAAAATGACGTATACACCATTCAAACAAACAAACAAGCTACTGAAGTGGTGGGGTAAATCTGTAATTAATAAAAGACGTCAGTCACAGGTTATAACAAACAACCTCATCTACCCTATCTTTATATATTTTATTTTTTCTTGTTCCTTTTTAATTTCAGGCATCAGCACTGGTCAACATTGTCGCGCCTTCTAAAAACATCAAAGAAGAGAGTGTAGTTTCCAAGGCATTTGTGAAAGCTGGTGGACAAGAATTAGTAGATGTACATGATTCAACATTAATTTTCTTTTAAAAATTCTTTTTACTTCAGTTTGTATATTTTTGTTTAATAAATTGATTTTATAGCTTTTGAATGGCTGTCATGGAAGTGGAGTGGGCATATAGTGTTACGGGTGTCCATCATTCTGTCTGTACAGAAACAAGTTTTACATTCAAGTTTTTGTTAAGTTTCTCAGACACCGGAAGCCATAGTACTTTCAAACCACACGTTTACAAGACAGCATATTTTCCAACCTCGGTCAGTATGTATGACCTTCACCTAGTTGTCAATACTTTATTAATTTGCATTTAGGTTTTACTTTCAAGTTTTCAAATTTCACACATGTTTCCATTTACGTGACAGCAGAATGTTCCTACTAAAAGTAGGTCAATATGAATGTTTTAATTTACAATAAAATTTACATTAAATATTTAGATTAAGCTAGGTTTTAAACTTCATACACACATCTACTTGACATCAAAATTCATAACAGTAAGCCAATGTGAATGACCTTCACCTACATATGTCCTTTGACTCACTTAGTTTATTTATACCATTTCTCACATAATAACAGCCATTGAGCATCCAAATTGCATTCACACATTAACATGAAAACAATATGTTCCTATCAAAAGTAGGTCATTGTGAATGACCTTCACCTACTTTCTGCATGCCTTTAATTTACATTTAAGTTTCACATTCAAGTTTTTAGTCACTCTATAACATATCGAAGCTCTAGAGTTATTTTATACCGCTAAATGGAGGCATATAATAATCGCACTGGCCCTTCATCTGTTGTCCGTCTGTCTAAAACCTTCATCAGCCATAACTGAAAGTTATGAAGGGAATTTCATGAAAATTTGCACAATGTTAATCACAATTAGAAGGTGTGTCTCGTGCAAGAATCAGGGCCCTGTTTTATTAAACATCTTGTGATAAGTCTCAAATTTTAAAATCGTTCACTCTTTTCACCTAAGCACACAATAAAGACAATTATGTGTTCACGTAGAAATATCACATGTATAAGAAAATGACATGAACTCACATTTATTTAAAGAGTGTAATTTATAATGAAGCATTTAAGAAATTGATTTACAATCAAAATGGTCTTGTATCATAAAACGGGGCCCTGGTCCATACCTCAAAGGTCAAGGTCGCACATGGAGGTCAAATTTCAAATGGTCAAATTCATGTCCCAGTGATGAATTCGAAAGTACTGAAGGGAATTTCATGAAACTTCACACAAATGTTAATCACAATGAGGTAGTGTCAAGGTCACAAGATGGGCCACAAGTTCTTACAACATTAGTTATCAAACTACACAATTTTTTTTTAGCAGAATCAGAAAGTATTTTGTGCGCCTATTTTTAACAGTTTTGAAATTCCAATAAGAAAACCTTTTAGGGGGCATTTTGTCACTTACTGATTAGGTGCATATACTACATGCCCATAATAGAAGTATCTTCAATGACTTTTTTTTTTTTTTTAGACTTACAAATTTGGTTATCCATATTCTAAGGTACTGTTAACACTAAGCGGGCATTCGGTTTCCATGGACACATTTTCTAATATTGAATCTTAACATAGTTTAAGAATCTATTGATGTTAACAGACTTGTTCATTATTTAAATTGGTTTTATGAAGAAACAAAATCATTACTTTATTTTTAGAATTACGAAGATGCTAAACTGTCCAGTGTAGACATGGTGACTGTTACACAAGCCTCTGGAGAGCTGAACTGTGATACTGTTCTGCACGTGACACTTGGGAAAGACGGCGCCCGTCACTGCAACAAGGTACAATGTCTACCAACTTTAATAAGCCACATACTTTTTCAAAAGCAAAACAATAAAATTGAAAGATGAAAAACTTAAGGTATCTTCAGAAACAAATAAGTGAAAAGCTATATTTAAGACAAAATGTATACATTGGCGCTACACAAGTCAAGGCCCAGGCGTATCACTTCCTAGTAAAGCCATCACCAATTTATATGCAAGCACAGACTGGAATGACATCAACAGAATCAAGATTAAACAGGCAGGTTTCTCATTTTGTTTCAAAATGGCACCTGAACAGATCAATCGCTGTGGAAATGGGAAGCTGGAAGTTAACCCTTAACCTGCTAAGCACATCTATAATGGCCTTTGCATCCATTGTAAACACAGATCAGCCTGGGAGTAACCCGACTGATCAGGGTTTACAAAGTCCGGTGGTCTTAATTCAAAGAAAGAACAGTCCATTATATATATGTAGCGGGTTAAGGGTTAAAGCAGGTGGTCTATAAATTAAGGTTGTCTCTTGAGCTGGTTTGACAAAGGTGGTCACTTAAGTTTGACTATATGTATACATATGTATGTGTTTGCTACTCCAGGTTGTTAGACAGGCTATGAATCAATTGTTTGATGAATGCAGGAACTGGGGATGTAAATATGTGGCTTTTCCACCGCTGGGCGTGGGTCGGTTGTATCGATACCCTGCCGTTAAAGTAGCCAGATGTATGCTGAGTGAAACAGTCAAGTTTCTCAATACTGGATATGATGGCAAGGTAAATAAATATTCCAGCATTTTATGTACAGTCAACATATAGAGAGGATCTTACATTCGTGACTGTGTATTATTGATTTTAATAAACTCGTTGGATAAAATGATAGGATACGATGCTCTGCCGAGTATCCTATCTTCTTATGCAACAAATAGAGTCTTGTATCCTATCATTTTATTCAACAAGTTTATTAAAGAAAATAATACACAGTCACTAATGTAAGATTCTGTTTATCCCATAACACACCTACAACTTGATAGTTTTGCTTTAATGTTGTCAATTTACCTTATATATGGCGGCAATTTGTTAGAGAAATCACAATTTCATTTTGTTGTTTTCGTGACTTCAGCTACTTTACGCGGCTATAACGCGTTCGCTCTACAAATAATGTGACACTTTAACCAAATTTAACGTTACTAACCTGCATTTTATAAAGTGAGATTTCAAATAATGATAAATAGTTAAGGTGTCTGTTCGTATCGTATGATATACCATGCAAGCAATTGAGATTAAATGTTTTATTGTATACAAACACATTGATTCGGTCCTCATTTGCATCTGTAATACACTAGTTTATTACGAGAAATAAGCCTTGGCTTTATTACTCTCCCAGAAGCCATGTTATGTGATAAAATAAGATACAACTATAAAATGATAGAACTGGTTAAACATCTTCTTTTATAAAGTGTGTTTTGTGTGTTTATTTCACAGACGCTAGGAATCCGACCCCTAATCAGAATTCCATATGATTTGCATGATTTAAAAAAAAAGAAAGAGAATTATTGTCACAGCATGATCCTTGTCGCCATCATCGTCATCGTTGTCGTCGTTGTCGTCTGCGGTTTGCTAAAAATATTCATTATAGTAGCTATCCCGCCAACAACAGCCAAATTTTACAACATGTAAATTGTTTCTAAACCGACGGACGAGGAGGAATAATTTTTATATACAACTTTCACATTTTGAGAATCCAAACTCTATAGACACAGCTTTAACCAGTCTGGCCAAACCACAAAACTGCAGCGTTGATTTAAGAGTTACCAACTCATAAATCGTTTTACGCATATTCAATCACGGGTATGTTAAGAATCCGTGAAAAATCGTATACCTTCCATCGCCACATATACATTATCATATAACCTGAACACCTAGACAGAGATTTGATAAATAGTTTTGTAGTGTAATTTCGCCATTAGTTTGCGGGTTAGTTTCTTTAAGTGTTACTCTTACAGAAACCAAACTTGGACCACACTTGCATCTACGGTTGTTTATACTAATTCTACCTTTCATTTATTATGGCACTCTGCTGTATTTCATATATTTTAATTATTTTAATATGTTGACATGGGGCGGTAGCCAAAATCAACAAATCATGGAAACATAAATCATTCATACATTCAGTGGTGTCTTTCTCATAAGCTTAGGTCTGAAAGCAGTTCAAAATGTCCTTTTAAGGCCTTCGTGTATATGTTTTTAGTGGGCTCTGTTTAGGGGTTTGATGGTCTGGGACTTATGTGGAGAGATCCAGGTGACTGTGGTCTATTTGTGCCTCACATTTCAAAATGTAATTTGTAAATCAATTGTTGTTGGTTCCTGGTTAGATGATACAAAGGTTAACATATACGTAACATGTATGTACTAATATACTAAAGCATGTACCATAATGTATCCACTTAAATTGCCTTACATATAAATATAATTTTCAGAAAATTACGTTTGTGATATACGATGATGAAACATACTCCATCTTTGACAAAGAGTTTGATCAATACAGCAAAAATCCTAATAAATATGAAGAAAGTAGTTCCGACAGTTCTGATGATAATGATGGAATTAGTGAGCTCAGACGTCAAATGATCCAAGCTCGCCGTCAGACGGCTAGACCGAGACCGCCACAACCTGCAAACCGTCATATGGCTCCGATGACAGCACAGAGGCAGGTCATTCAAACCCCAGTACAGGCACTGCCAGCTGGTATACCGGTAAGAAGGTCAAAGCAAGTAGTCGCAGATGCAGGACCTGGAATGAACAAATTCAGACAGATTGGGATACCAAACACACAGCCAACCTCCCGTGTAGCAACGAAACCTGGTTATGTGGAAGGTGCATCAGCTGGTAGGCACAACACCGGTAACCCTGATACTCGAAGACAACATAGACATAGATCCAGTGGAGATGGAGTAGGGAATAAGGATGAACCTGAGAGAAGAAAGCGAAGAGATGTTGGTTACAGAAGAGACAGATCTTTAGGATACGATACTGAAGGTAGCGTAAATTTTGTAACAGTCATTCATAACTTAGGAACAAATTGTACCAAACTATTTGTTTTACTTCACAAAGGTCGGAGTTAAATTATATGAAATTGGCCATAGTTAAATGGTACTTCACAACAACTATACATCATGATTGTGTATTAGTAAGTCATATTTTATAACACAATTTATTTTGGTTAATATGGATTTTTTTCAGAGTCATCTCGGCACTTCACAAAAAACACACATTCTAAACCAAAACATGCATCGAGATTTCCTCCAGACAAATCATCTCCCAAACTGAAAGTGACTGTGTTCGCAGAAAGTAGAGAGAAATGTGAAAAGGCAAGAAAAGAGCTTGGCAAGAAGATCAAAGATGATTTTCTTTACGAAGAAAGCGTGGAGAAAAAATACAAGATTTCACGAGATGCAAAGGAGAAAATAGCGGCAGTTATTATAAAAAATAACATCAAGTCTATTCAAGGTATAGTCTCATGTCCTATTAATGGCACATTACCAATAATCACGGAATTCCTTTTATTGCAGAATTCCTAGTTAATAATGCAGAATGTCTATAATTCACAAATGACTATAATCGTGGAATGCCTATAATCGCGGAATGCTTGCAATCCCAGATTGCCGCATTCTGTAATCACAGTTTTTAAAATCCCATCATAAGTCTATTCATATCATATCTTCATTATATCGAAACAATTTTGAAATCTAAATTTTTCTTTCTCAAACAATTTTGAAAATTTAGGTATTTTTATTGACCGCTAAATATTGTCTGTATCGGTGATATATAACTTATTTAGGTACTACCGGTAGTTTAAATTGTGTCGAAAAAGTAAACATTGGCAAAAACAAGTGCTTCGTATCACATGAGTGTTTGCAGAAAATAGTAGAAAGGGTCATTGGGATTACCAATCAGAACCTGCAAGATGAAGACGGAAGTTGTAGCCCCACACCTCTCAACCCCGTTCGACACACATACACCACCCAGCAATAATGAATAAACATGTATTGTTAAACATGTTGAAAAACATAGGTCACATAAAACGTGTCATGAATATTGTATTGAAAATGAAATATAAAGACATGCATCTGTATATTCTAGGTAAGGACGCATACGCCATAAGAGGTTACAAAGAAAACGTTTTGAAAGCACGTAACGACATCTTGATGGTTATTCTAGAAGGTCGGAAATCATCAGAAACTCCAAGTAATCCAGAAGAACGACAAAATAGAAGACGCAAACATCAAAGAGAAACTAAAGAATTTGTCACAGTAATGGCCGACGATGAACCTGAAACACCTAGGTATTGGAAGAACTTTAAACCAGGAGAGACTGTTAAGAACGCTATCAGTAGTGTTAAACTTTTCCTGAAGGATAAAAAGTACCTAAAAGTCGACATCGACGGCAGGGATCCTGTATATAAGACTATATTGTCCATGGTAAACAAAACCTGGGATCCAGCAAAAATCGGTCAAGGCAAAGATGCTACCGGTTTGGACAAAGTTTCCTATAAAAAACTGTTTGTATTGAAAATTCAGAGGATAGAGAATCTGGAACTATATCGGGAGTATGCAGTGAAAAGGATCTCTTACTTCCTCAAACTGAAAAATCGGGGAGTAGGAAGAAACCAGGCGATAGAAAGCCTCCCTGGAAGCTCTGGGAAAATTGCAACGGATAAATACGCAAGTGGGGTACTTTTAAAGGATACGTACACGGAGCTGAACGAGCACTACTTTTTTCATGGAACCAAGCGGGATAATGTTGACATAATTTGTGATCAGGGTCTCGACTCTCGTCTTGGAAGTGGAAAAGCCATGTTTGGGTCAGGAGTGTATGGAGCAGAAAGTGCTACAAAAGCGGACCAGTATACCGGTAGGTTTAATCCAAGCTTATTTTTCATGTCGTCCGTCGTCAGTCACACTTTAACCTGCAACCTAACCTTGGCCATAACTTGAAAAGTATTTTGACCTTTGCTCATGAAACTTCACACACACCTTTATCTTAACCCAAGGAAGGTTGTTGCACATGTCCAATAACTGTGACTTTCAGTTTTGTGTCGCCTTTTCGAAGACAAATGCGATACATACGGATCACTTTGTCGTCCGTCAGTCGGTCCGTCACGAAAACTGAACGTTGGCTATAACTTTTTCATTTCTTGATATTGCTTCTTCAGACTTTCAAGATATACTCATCATGACAACATCGACATAACCATACTAAAATATAAAGGTCAAGGTTACACTGAAGGTCATTTATATGGGTTAAATACTCGTTTTATTCTTCACGAAAACTTAACGTTGCCTATAACTTTCTCATTTCTTGATATTTTTTCATCAGACTTTCAATATATACTCATCATGACAACGTCGACATGACCATACTAAAATATAAAGGTCAAGATCACACTGACGGTCATTATATGGGTTAAATACTCTTTTTTTCTTCACGAAAGCCAGTTTGTCAAGGTCATTTATCTGGGTTCAAAAAACCTTGTTATACTGACAAAGCGCTGACAGGCGACACACGTGTTCCGCAGAACACCCATCAAGTTTCAGAGTTATGCCCCCTTTCATTAAACTTGAACTTAAACCTGCAACCTAACCAAGCTCACGGCAGGCGACACAAGTGTTTCGTGGAACACCCTTCTAGTAAGCTCTTTAAGTAACTGAAAAAGGGCTGATGCCATAGTCTGTTACCCATCATCTGTCCATCAGTCACTGCATCAGATAACTTTTTGATGTCAGTGCTCTGTCACTTTCATTTTGCATCCGATCTTAGCCAAACTTGGCCAGAATCTTAATATCAATGAAAGCTCGGACGAGTTTAAAAACAACCAATAACGGATAATAAATATCAGAGTTATGGCCTTTGATTTAATGAGAATTGCTATATTTTGCTGTCTGTGTCTAGTTCATCTTTCATCTTTACCAAACTTGTTAAAAATGTTAATATCAATAAAAACTCAGACAAGTTTGAAAACAAGCTATATCTGTGTGAATCACAACCATCCCCTGCCACCCCACCACATTTTTATTATTCCCCCGAAGGGCGGCTTATAGTAGTCGCACCGTCCGTCCATCAGTCCGTTCGTTAGTCCGTACAATTGTGTCCTGTTAATAACTCTGACATTCTTTGGATGGATTTTCAAATAACTTGGCACAAGTGCTAACCACAACAAGACAACGTGTCTCGTGCAAAATCCAGGTCCGTGGCTCTAAGTTCAAGGTCACACTTAGAGGTCAAAGGTCAAAAAGAAGTACTGTATTACGTGTCCTGTAAATAACTGTGACGTTTATGGAGGGATTTTCAAATAACCTGCCACAAGTGTTCACCACAACAAGACGACGTGTCGCGCACAAAATCCAGGTCAGTAGGTTCAAGGTCAAGGTTACACTTGGAGGTCAAAGGTCAAAAAGAAGTTATTTCGTGTCCGGTAAATAATTCTGATATTCATGGAGGGATTTTCAAATAATTTTGTAGACGTTGACTATATGTCGCTAGCAAAATCCAGGTCAGTAGCTTCAAGGTCACACTTAAAGGTCAGAAGATGCTTTATGACCCTGTATTTAAATGAAGTCATATTGGTTGTGTCCAGTGTATAATTTTGTCATCGGTTGAGGGATTTTCATATATTCTGGCAGAAATGTTCACCATTTGAAGATGACATGTCGCGCAGATGTTGTGGAAATACAAATACTCTGGGGCATTTGTCACAGTGACATTACTTGTTTTTAAATATTTTCATGTTGTGTGCATGCGTGCGTGTTTGTGTAGTTCTAAGGTGTATAGTCCCTCCGCCTTTTAACCAATAGGACATCCTAAACGTATATAGGCACAACAATAAAGTCCGGACTGAGTAGCAAGAATTACACCCTGATAAAGTCAGTGCCATTTTGGCTTTCAACCTGCATGCATATATTTGAATAAAACTCAACATATATACTTTCAAGTTTACAGATTGTCTTCTTATTCTCTACAGATTTAAGGAATTATTTCTCAATGCTAAAAGGTCATCGTAAAAACATGGACATCTTGGTTATTTAATTCCGTCTAGCATGCTACATCAATTAGCACAGGTATATAAATTGAGGCAAAGTAAAGTTTTTTCTTTGCTTTGAACTGTTCAAATAATTATTAATGATGATGAGCAATCGTGAAAGTTATGTAGAAAAACTAACAGGATACTGCGAGTTTACAAAATCAAGGTAATATTTATGAAAGTCTGTAATGTTTTAACTTCAGACGATGCATCCCAAAGAACTTTTGGACAAGGCCAGGAAAAGAAAATGTTCCTCATTCGAATGATTCTGGGACAAAGTTTTCTATGCAAGGACCCAAATCCTCACAAGTATCGGCGGCCTCCATGTATCACTTGTCAGAAGGACGATTGCAAAACACATGATGGTAACTTTGACTCGGTTGTGGGCGACAATAGTAAACTGTTCCGCGAGTTTGTTGTGTATCACCCAGAACAGTGTTACCCTGAGTATCTCATCACATACGAAAGGCGATAACTTGCATCTGAGCCATGACACAAGTCAGGAACTCCAACACAATGCTGTTGTAAACTGTCCATTTGCTGAAACATTCCACAACATCTTATATTTGCTAATATTGGCAAACTGACTGGCAAGTTTTATTTGCTTTTTAGTAAAGGGAAAAGCGTTTCCTTATTAAGCTTGTCTGGTTATGAAAAACAAGAAGATCTTTTGTCACCACCTGAGTGTCGCAGTTTTTAGTACTTTGGCCAGAAGAGCTTAATATATGTGATGGCATGTTGCCTGTTCTCAAGTGTCGATCAACTTTATCTTAATTACCAGAGGTACTTCTTAGATCTCTGTATTTACCCATTAACTTCTTCAAGCTTTAAGGTTTGTTTGTATATACTGGATGTGTTTTTATTGAGCAAAATCGATGCATGCACTACAGAGTTATTGATAATGTAAAAACATAATAATTTTAGCTTGTTTTTGTCATTATTTTAGTAAATGGCTTCTGAGTTAAAAATATCTGTGACGAGTCCAACAATAAGTTAAAGTAGCTATCCCGCTATCCCAACAACAACAGCCAAATTTTACAACATACATACAGCGTTTCTTAACCTACCAATGACAAGGTATATATATATACCTGGATTTGGGGTAGTTTTTTTTCACTATCGCTTCAAAACTAATCATAAATGTCAGCGTACAGTTTTACCCTCATCCAACTAGAAATGCTCTATTATTAGTATCAAATTTGGCTCTGGAGTGTCTTATTCAAGGTGGTCAGTCCCTGAAACACTGCTGAATGATACGTTTATTTAAACAGCCTTGTATTTTAGTGTTTATTTGTTTTCGTATTTGTTCTGTTCGTGTCTGTACCCCTGATGAAGGCGTAAGCCGAAAGCACTTTTTTTTTTTTACAAACTATAGCACTGTAGCAATTTCTTTCCCCATCTATTAATTTATTCTAACATTTTCGAATCCCTCGGTATCCAGTGCTTTTAGAAAGGTATTTTGTAGATGTATGTATTTTCTCATTCTTATATAAATATATATATATATATATATAGATACAATGTCAACCGCCTTAACCAGCCAGGCCAAACCCCAAACTGGACAATCGACTTAAAAGTTACCAACTCATAATTCATTTTACGCATATTCAATCATGAGTATTTTAAGAAGCCATGAATAAAGATATACTTTATAGACATTATTATATGACATGAACACCTGAATAGAGTTTTTGATAAATGGTTTTGTAGTGTAATTTTGCCTTATTTGGCAGGTTAGTTTCTTTAAATTGACAAATGCATTGATTCTGCAATAATTTAATTTCATATTAGAAGGGTTATCCAAGGAACACTTGTGTGGCCTGCTGTGTGCTTATTTCTGCAAGTACAATCTAACTATAAAGTTTGAAGACGGGATCCAATCCTTCATGAATTATGGAGCAGTTTTTTTTGAAGTGTTAAAGTTTATGAAAAGGGGCATACACTTGCATTGGATAATTGATAAAGAAGAACTGTGTAAGGTCAATATCCTGCCAAGTTATGAGCTAGGTTTGGTTGCAGGTTAAAGTTTTATGAAAAGGGGGCATAACTCTGCCAAAATGAAAGTCGGAGTTATTGGACGTTACATGAACATAGGTCAAATACTTTTCAAGTTATGGCCAATTATGAGCTAACCAGGCTGCAGGTTAAAACTTTTTTGAAAAGGGGCACAACTCTGCTGAAATGAAAGTCGGAGTTATTGGTCATGGGTCACAATATTCTGTGCGGTAAAATAAATATGTGTGTGAAGTTTCATGAACGTAGGTCAAATACTTCTTAAGTTATGGCCAGTTATGACCTTGATTAGGTTACAGGTTAAAGTTTTATGAAAAAAGGGCATAATTCTGCTGAAATAAAAGTCAGAGTTATTGGTCATGGGTAACAATATTCTGTGGTAAAATAAATATGTGTGTGAAGTTTCATGAACATAGGTCAAATACTTCTTAAGTTATGGCCAGCTATGAGCCTGGTTAGGTTGCAGGTTAAAGTTTAATGAAAGGGGGTATAACTCTGTCAAAATAAAAGTCAGAAGTATTGGACATATGTAACGGGATTCCTTGAGTTAAGATGAAGATGTGTGTGAAGTTATGGCCAAGGTTAGGTTGCAGGTTAAAGTGTGACGGACGACGACAACGGACGACAGACAAAGTGATTCCTAAGTGTCTGCCATGCTACGCAAGCAACACAAAAATGTGATCAGAAGATTTGCTTTCAGAAAAGCTCGGATAAATTTGACATGAACAAAATTGATTGAAGCATTATGGAGATAGTGCTCTGATCATGTCAAAATTAAGGAATTTCAGCATGTCTGTGCAATTACTGGAGTAAATGACTTTTAAAATTGACTCATACTTAAAGGAACTAATCTGCCAAGTAACGGCAAAATTGACACTATAAAACCGCTGATCAAAACTCTGTCCAGGTCATATAATAATTCATATGATATGTGCTGATTAATAGTATAGGTTTATTTCATGGGTTCTTAAAATACTCGTGATTGAATGTGTAATATAGGTTATTGCATTTGTATGGCTAAATATTACTTGGAACGAGTTGTTTTGGCAAAGAAAAACGAGCTTGCGAGTCGTCCTGCGCCAAAACAATGAATTCCAAGTAATATTTAGCCATACAAATTCAATAACCTTTTTATTGTATACTTTCATATTGTTTTTGATCAATGTTAATTGTATGACTATTACTTTTCATTGTATTTGTGTTATTTTTATAGCTTTTGATGGAATTCCTATCTTGCCATTCAGTTTCATTTTGTGTGGATGATTATTTTGCGCGAAAATGACGTCGACGTCGGATGACGTCATTAAAAACATCAAGCGATATTCGGAAGTTTGTTTACCATTCGATAACGTTAAAAACAGTGGGTGAGTTACCATTTGAATTATTTTATCAATTTTTGCCATAAAAGGTTGTAAAAAAACACGTATTTTTTTGTTGACACTATAGGAAGGACTCCGTTATTTTTATTTGAAAGTAGTTCCTTATTTCTATTTCGCGGCTCTATGCAAGCACGAGCAAAATTTCCCGTGCAATATCAATGCGTGCAATATCGTAGAATATTGAAAGTATACAATAAAATGAATTATGAGTTGGTAACTCGTAATTTGATGCTCCGTTTTGGGGGTTTGGTTTGGCTGGTTAAGCCATTTATATTGTGTCGATAGAGTTTGGATTCTCAAAATGTGTAAGTTATATATATACCTCGTCGTCAGTAGGTTTAGACACAGTGTACATATGTTGTAAAATTTGGCTGTTGTTGGCAGGATAGCTACTTTAAAAGAGTTGTTCTCATTGATTACGTTTGATTAAGGGAATTTCAGCTTTTTAACACGATTATTCTAGAAAACATCTGATTAAGATCTTTGATGAATTTGACAATGAGCTAAACCAATGTAATTGTGTTAAATACTTGATAAAGTAAAATGCTTGGATTTCGTCCATATTTCTAAACCGCTTCAGATAATGAGGTTAAACTGTATGTGTTTACATGTATAATCAAAAGATGGTATGACTCAGACAGAGTTCAAGGTCAAAGTCAAGATTCAAGGTCATGAAAATGTTTGTGTCTGGTCCATAAATCTTAAACCGCTTAAGATAATTGAAAGAATGTGCATATGTATTGTCAATAGAGGGTGTATTGCACACCAGATTCATTGTAACTTGTTCAAGGTCGAGGGTGAAACGTCATGTAATTTTCATGTTTGTTTTATTTAATTCTTAATCGTCTCAGATAATGGGTTGATACTTCAGGAGTTTATTTATCTGTTACAGTTGGTGTGTCAGTCATCAGATTTGTTGTTAACTAACCCGCCAGATAACGGAAATATTACACTACAAAACCGATTATCTAACATGGTTTATTAAAATACTCAATGCTGATTGGTTATCGAGGAGTTTTCAAAAATGCTATCAAGACCTCTGACGGCACGTCCTTCAACCGTTATTTTAAAAGATTTTCAAGGTTGGAAAACATCCAAAACAACGATGATGTACATCAGGCTTTTTCTAAAAAAATCTTAAATTTTAAAAACGTTCCAATTCATGATAAAAATGCCATATCAATTCAAATATGGTGTTAGCACAATGTTGGCAAGGTCTTTAATTTAATTCACCATAGATTTTGAATGTAATTGGGCTTAAATTGCTTAAAATTAACCCTGGTGTGTAACCTAGGATAGCATATATTAATGTGCAGAATGAATTTAGTTGTAAATAAGGAGTCATGTTTAGCCTCATTCATTATGTTGTTTGGCCCTTTAGAATATAAAATATCATTATTTGTCCCAGACCCCTAATCCCGCAAGGAAAGCCTGATGTAATCCCTTTAAAGCAACGTTGCGTTCAAACAACAAATTTAAATTGTTAAAACCACGATAAAGCTGTATATTTTCTTTGTTTAGTGCTGAGAGATGGACATACAATGTAAGTTTCTGAGAATGTGTTTGAATTATGCTCAATCTCTCTAAAACAATGTATATAAAATACATATAAACCCATGTCATAAAAATATATATCCAGCGGGTTTATATAAAACCTGTTGTTTGGAACTTGAAACACATCGAAACCGTGGGCTTACGGCCCTTGGTATCGATGGTTTGCAAGTTCCACCCACCAGGTATGAATCTGGGACAATAAAATCCCACTGGAAATATTTTATTTCTTAAATCAAAACTCGATCCAGGTGTTCAGGTCATATAATAATGTACATGTGCCAATTAAAAGTATAGGTTCATAGGTGACTGAATATGTGTAAAATGAATTATGAGTTGAGTACTCTTAATTCAACACTCCAGTTTTGGGGTTTGGCCTGAGGGAGTACATCAGGCTTTTCATGGGGGTCTAGGTGTCCGACTTAAAATTGACAAATATTAATATTTTCTATTCTACATGGCCAAAACATAATGAATGAGCCTAAAAATTATCCCTCATTTGCAAAGAAATTCATTTTGCACAGTAATTCATGCTATCCTAGATGACGCACCAGGGTTAATTTCAGCATTTTACGTCCGATTCCGTCTAAGATATATGGTGTTTTCAAAGTTTAGACATTAACAAAATGGTTCTAACATCATATTTTGATTGATATAAGTGTTTTATCATGAACTGGAACAATTTTATAATTTAAGATGTTTCTAGAAAAATCCTGATGTACCCCCTATAAAGGGCCGTTTATATGGGTCTATAGAGTTGGGATTCTCATAATAGGCAAATTATATGTATATACCTCGTCGTGTGTAGGTTTAGAAAAGATGAACATACGTTGTAAAATTTGGTTGTTGTTGGCGAGATAGCTACTTAATCGTTTCAGATAATGGGTTGAAACTTCTGGAGTTTATGTATCTGTTACTGTTGATGTGTCGATCATCAAATTTGTTGTCTTATGTTTAATACGAGGTCAGGAATCCCTGGCCTGGAATTCACCAACCGTTCTCCAGACTATTCTTAGACTTGAGCCCAAGTACTGAAATTTTGTTCACAAATATTTCTATGACCTTCAAAGATAAACAATCGTAAGAAGTTGCTATTAATTAGTATGCACCATATTTTTACATAGCAGCTTGTTACGAACGTTTATTCTGTAAACTTATAGAAATATTTGTGATTGAAATTTGCATACTTGAGCTTAAGTCTAAGAATATTCTCAAAAATGGTTGGTGAATTCAAGGCTGGTCATACATATTTTAAATCTTGTACATAACTTCTAACTGCTTGTTTTAAATTGAAGTCAATTATGTATTTGATAATTTTAAAGTGGGTACATCATGCTTTTGGGCTTAAATTGATTAAAAAAAATAAAAAAGCTATGATGTGACCAATTTTGAAGCATGAAATTATTCAAAGAAAAAGATGGAATATTAACTGTTTCCTATAATAACGCTTAATAATCGCAGGACCCTGCGATCATGTCGCTATCATGTGAATCACGCCATCATGTGAATCACCTCGGTGATACCTACAAATGACCCTTGTGGTGAAGCGCATTGCATTCTTTACTGCTCAGTTTACATTGAGTGGTACGAGTATTATATTTTTAAATTAGTGATGTGTTTCCTCTTTTAATAGTAAGTTATTAGAAGGGAAGTTTTTCTTGCAACTAACCCCTCGAATATTTATTTTTCTTAAAAACATTAACGATGGTATTTCACTGTGTTTGTCAACAAATCTTCACATGTGAACTCTGAAATCATGTGCAATCCAAAATGATACGAGATAAATGCAGACCGTAGAAAACACAAGAACGTCGACAACATGTGACGGCGGGATACTATATTTGAATATCAACATAACATCATGATTACTGTATTAGAATATCAACATAACATAATAATCACAGTATTCACATGTCAACATAATAATTACTGGTTTTGAATGTCAACATAATGATTACTGTATTCGCATGTCAGCAAAATAATTACTGTATTTTAATGTCAACATCCTGATTACTGTATTAAAATGTCAACATAACAGTTATATATTCGAATGTCAACTTAATGATTACTGTATTCAAATGGCAACATAATAATTACTGTATTCGAATGGCAACATCATAATTAATGTATTAAAATGTCAACTTAATAATTACTGTATTCGAATGTCAACGTTTAATTACTGTATTCAAGTGTCAACATAATGATTACAGTAATCGAATGACAACATCATGATTACTGTATTCGTATGTTAACATAATAATTGCTGTATTCGAATGTCAACATATGATTACTGTATTCGAATGTCAACATCATGATTACTGTATTTGAATGTCAACAAAATGATTACTGTATTTGAATGTCAACCTAACAGGATAATTACTGTATTTCAATGTAGACATATGATTTCTGTAATAAAATGTCAACATCATTACTGTATTAAAATGTTAACATCATTACTGTATTAAAATGTCAACATCATTACTGTATTAAAATGTTAACATCATTACTGTATTAAAATGTTAACATCATTACTGTATTAAAATGTCAACATCATTACTGTATTAAAATGTCAACATGATTACTGTATTAAAATGTCAACATCGTGATTACTATATTAAAATGTCAACATCGCGATTACTGTATTAAAATGTCAACATCGTGATTACTATATTAAAATGTCAACATCGCGATTACTATATTAAAATGTCAACATCGCGATTACTGTATTGGAATCAACATAATCATGGTTAGCATGTACTGTTTTGTTGTTTTACATGTTTTATATGAATGTGTTTTTTTTTTTAATTTGCATGCACTGAATTTTATATATTAGTGTCTCAGAGGTCAATATTGGCTCAACATTTCATATATTTTAATATGTTGTACTGAAGGTTGTATTATGTAATATAATGACTTTAAAATATTCCAACAAAATGCAGAAACATACTACTTTTTAAGATCATTTCTGAAGATTTAGTAGCCATTGGGTATTTTGGCTACTGCTAGCGCTAACATAGATTACACAATTCTCAATGTTGAAACATATCTATGTGCCATAATAAACAGATTGTCAATCAGATTTTGAATGTCGAATAATGAGATGATAATTCCATTTGCTCAGAGCAAAACTGTACATATTTGGATATTTGGGCTCTTGTTGAAGATCAGGTGACTTAGTCTAGTCATGTGACAACATAATGTGCAGGTAGAAGACAGAATTGTCATGTGATAAAAAATGTCATCTGTTTAGTAATAAGTCTACATATTGACGGTTAGCAGGACATACACAAAATCAATTTAAAAAAAAAAGTCACCCCAGTAACAAAAGGATTATCAGTTAATGCGTTCATATTGTTTTGTTAAAGGGACACATATTGTTTTGTTAAAGGAACACATATTGTTTTGTTAAAGGGACACATATTATTTTGTTAAAGGACACATATTGAAGATTTTATCAAACATTACATTTGTATCTGAATTTATTAATTGAGTATCATTTTGACTTTAAACCTGCTTGAATATAATGACATACAATTCTGAGTTGCATTTATTTCTTATTCTATTATGGGCTTAAATGTATTATTGGTGCGGTGTAACAGTTAGTGATATACAAAAATAATTTGCTTTATACTAATCTTATAATATTAAGACTGAGCAAATGCATCATATGTAGAAAAACCCTTGCGGAATGCCTGGAGTTTTTTTAAAAAAAAAATCAAGATTGCCTTGTATCTCTTTAAGACAATGTTTTAACATGTTCATGTTGTCATTTTTGTCATGTCAATTAAAGGTCTTCATCATCGTCATCCCATTATTTCAGGTGCTTCTTGGTTGTCATGGCTCCAGTGAAAAATGGAGTTTTTATAACCGAATTTGCAGCAACTCTGAAGTTCTGCAATGGATGATAGAAACTGATCTGACAACTATAAACAGCAAAATTGCACGACAAAACCGTTTATCAAAACTGTATCCAGGAGTTCAGGTCATATAATAATGAATATGTAAAGATTAAAAGTAAAGGTTTATTCACAGATTTTTAATTTAAAATACCCCTGGTTGGATATGCGTAAAATGAATGAGTTGGTAACTCTTAAAGGGAATGTAGCAAAACAGCCAAACAGCTCCATCAGTGAGAGTTCTGGAAAACCTGGAAAACCTGAAAAACGGTGCAAAATAGGACGATAAACAAAAAAGATATGACATTTAAAATAAAGAAAACACTACAAATGAATGTAAAATCCTTTACTGGTCATATAAAGCATTATTACCATTAAGTATACATATTTTCATGATTTTTCTATAAATCAGTAAATGTTCATGTTTATAAATATTACATATATGGTCATTTAGAACTGTGAGGTCATACCTCTCAAAATGGCGGCTTTCATATTCGTTTCAACAGAACCTTCGAATGATCATACCTTCTTTGTTTATCATCTGATTTTGGTAATTCCATTTTCCAAGTTTTTAGAACTCTCAATAATAAAGACTGTTTGGCTGTGTCGCTATATTCTCTTTATTTCGGCGCTCCCGTCGTTGGGGGTTTAATTTGGCTGGTTAAAGCCGTTTATATTATGTCTACAGCGTTTGTATTCTGAAAATATGTAAGTTAGATAAGGGTCGTTAGATATATAACTCGTTGTCAATAGGTTTAGAAACGGTATATATATGTTGTAAAATGTGGCTGTTGTTGCCAGGATAGCTTTAATGTTCTAGACCCATTGATGTTTCTGCATATTTTAACTCGATGTAAAAGTAGAGTGGGCCTGGAATGTTCATTCTTGTTTGTGCTATAAAACCTTTTTGTGTTAGTCCACCGTAAATCCAAATTCAACTCTTATGTTAAAACATTGTTTTAGTTAAAGTGACCAATACGTTCGCACGGGACCAGTCTCCACATTCAATGATTGTCGACATGTTTTTAAGATGTAAAACCATGCATGTTTATAATGGTGTGCATCTTGGATATTTAGCCTACACAACATAGTGTATAATTGTTAATAGTTCAAAGAAAGTTGTTGTTGCATATTACAAATTGTTGATTATATTGCACAAATAAAATATTATAACTAAAATAACAAAGAATCTCAGATTGTGTTTCTTTTTATTTCAATACATGCATGCTGCAGTTTTAAAGTCAAAATGTTACTGCATTAATAATTCGAGGTTCTAATTTTAATTCTTAGTAAATATTTTAAGATTGCTGTGTGTCTCTTTAAGTTCACTCTGTCATTGGCCTTCGACCTAATAATCTAAATATCAGAAGGCGTACGTCTTACCAACCCTAAATGAATCATTTTTACAAAGATTCATGAACTTAGTTCTTGTACAACTTGAGATAGAGTGCCAAAACCATTTTCAGCGTCCGGTTTAAGTTCCTTTAGCCCTTGACCTTAATCCTAAATGGATCTTAGTTTTCAAGCTATTATGTGTCATTGGTTTGCCAAAAATGCAAAAACTATTATCAAAGTTGGGTTGAGTAGATAGTGACCTTGAGCTTTTACCTTTAATGATTAATACATTTCACAGGTATTTGAACAAATAAACATACTAGATCCTACTAGCAAAGTTTCATAAAATAGGTCATATAAAACTTCGCTCATTGCGGCCTTGACATATTGACCTTATCTAAAAAGTACCATGATTACTGTATTTGAATGTCAACATAACATCATGATCACAGTATTTGAAGATCAACATCATGATCACAGTATTTGAATGTCAATATCATGATCACAGTATCTGAATGTCAACATTATGATTACTGTATTCAAATGTCAACATTATGATTACTATATTTGAATTTCAACATCATGATCACTGAATTTGAATGTCAACATCATGATCACAGTATTTGAATGTCGACATTATGATTACTGTATTTGAATGTCAGCATCATGATCACAGTAGTTGAATGTCAACATCATGATCACAGTATTTGAATGTCAACATTATGATTACTGTATTTGAAAGTCAACATATGATCATAGTCTTTGAATGTCAACATTATGAATACTGTATTTGAATTTTAACATAATGAATACTGTATTATAATTTTGAATGTCAACATAATGATAACTGTATTAGAATATCAACATAATATAATGATTATTGTATTTGAATGTCAACACCATGATACTGGATTTTAATGTCAACATAATGAATATTGTATTTCATTGTCAACATAATGATAACTGTATTAGAATATCAACATAATATAATAATTACTGTATTTTAATGTCAACATAATGATTACTGTATTTGATTGTCAACATAATGATTACTGTATTCGAATGTCAACATCATGATTACTGTATTCAAATGTCAACATCATGATCACAGTATTTGAATGTCAACATAATGATTACTGTATTCAAATGTCAACATCATGATTACTGTATTCGAATGTCAACATCTTGGTTACTGTATTCGAATGTCAGCATCATGAATACTGTAATTGAATGCCAACATCATGATTACTGTATTTGAATGTCAACATCATGATTACTGTGTTCGAATGTCAACATCATGATTACTGTATTTGAATGCCAATATAATGATTACTATATTCGAATGTCAGCATAACATAATAATTACTGTATGTGGACATATGATTACAGTAGTAAAATGTCAACATCATTACTTATTAAAATGTCAACATAATAATTACTGTATTCGAATGTCAACATAACATAATACTAACTGTATTCGAATGTCGACATCATGATTACTGTATTAAACTGTCAACATCATTACTTATTAAAATGTCAACATCATGATTACTGTATTCGAATTTCAACATAATCATGGTTAGCATGTACTGTTTTGTTGTTTAACATGTTTTATATGAACGCGTTTTTCAAAAATTTACATGCACTGAATTTTATTGATAGTATAATATAATATAATGACTTGTGAGCTTAAACATGTATCTTCTTCTTCTGTAACATTACCGATGTTGGCGCAAAGGTTTGAAAAGTAGTAGCAAAATGTTCAGTTGTGAAAATATACTCAAATTTAATAAAATATTCCAACAAAATGCAGAAACATACTACATGTATTTTTTAAGATCATTTTTGAAGATTTAGTAGCCATTGGCTATTTTGGCTACTGCTAGTGCTAACATAGATTACACAATTCTCAATGTTAAAACATATCTATGTGCCATAATAAACAGATTGTCAATCAGATTTTGAATGTCAACATAATGAGATGATAATTCCATTTACTCCGAGCAAAACTGTACACATTTGGATAGTTGGGCTCTTGCTGAAGATCAGGTGACTTAGTCTAGTCATGTGACAACATAATGAGCAGTTGTCATGTGTTAAAAAATGTCATCTGTTTAGTAACAAAAGGATTATCAGTTAATGTGTTCATATTGTTTCGTTAAAGGGACACATATTGTTTTGTTAAAGGGATACATATTGTTTCGTTAAAGGGACACGTATTGTTTTGTTAAAGGGATACATATTGTTTCGTTAAAGGGACACGTATTGTTTTGTTAAAGGGACACTCGTCAATCTTGAAGATTTTATCAAGCATTACATTTGTATCTGAATTTATTAATTGAGTATCATTTTGACTTTAAACCAGCTTGCATATAATGACACAATTCTGAGTTTCAATTTTTTCTTATTCTATTATGGGCTTAAAGGTATTATTGGTGCGGTGTAACAGTTAGTGATATACAAAAATAATTTGCTTTATACTAATCTTATTATATTATGACTGAGCAAATGTATATGTAGAAAAACTCTTACGGAATGCCTGGAGTTTTTAAAAAAGAAAAAAAAAATGATTGCCTTGTATCCCTTTAAGACAATGTTTTAACATGTTCTTTTTTTTCATTTTTGTCATGTCAATTAAAGGTCTTCATCATCATCATCATCCCATTATTTCAGGTGCTTCTTGGTGATCATGGCTCCAGCGAAAAATGGAGTTTTCACAACCGAATTTGCAGCAACTCTGAAGTTCTGCTGGTGATGATAGGAACTGATCTGACAACTATAAACAGCAAAATTGCACGACAAAACCGTTTATCAAAACTGTATCCAGGGGATCAGGTCATATAATAATGAATATGTAAAGATTAAAAGTAAAAGTTTATTCACAGATTTTTTATTTAAAATACCCCTGGTTGGATATGCGTAAAATGAATGAGTTGGTAACTCTTAAAGGGAATGTAGCAAAACAGCCAAACAGCTCCATCAGTGAGAGTTCTGGAAAACCTGGAAAACCTGAAAAACGGTGCAAAATAGGACGATAAACAAAAAAGATATGACCATTTAAAGGTTGTTCTAAAATGGATATAGGACCCGCCATTTTGGGAACTATGATGTCATATGGAATATTGATATATATCATTTAAAATAAAGAAAACACTACAAATGAATGTAAAATCCTTTACTGGTCATATAAAGCATTATTACCATTAAGTATACATATTTTCATGATTTTTCTATAAATCAGTAAATGTTCATGTTTATAAATATTACATATATGGTTATTTAGAACTGTGAGGTCATACCTCTCAAAATGGCGGCTTTCATATTCGTTTCAACAGAACCGTCGAATGATCATACTTTCTTTGTTTATCATCCGATTTTGGTAATTCCATTTTCCAAGTTTTTAGAACTCTCAATAATAAAGACCGTTTGGCTGTGTCGCTATATTCTCTTTATTTCGGCGCTCCCGTGTGTTGGGGGTTTAATTTGGCTGGTTAAAGCCGTTTATATTATGTCTACAGCGTTTGTATTCTGAAAATATGTAAGTTAGATAAGGGTCGTTAGATATATAACTCGTTGTCAATAGGTTTAGAAACGGTATATATATGTTGTAAAATGAGGCTGTTGTTGCCAGGATAGCTTTAATGTTCTAGACCCATTGATGTTTCTGCATATTTTAACTCGATGTAAAAGTAGAGTGGGCCTGGAATGTTCATTCTTGTTTGTGCTATAAAACCTTTTTGTGTTAGTCCACCGTAAATCCAAATTCAACTCTTTTGTTAAAACATTGTTTTAGTTGAAATGACCAATACGTTCGCACGGGACCAGTCTCCACATTCAATGATTGTCGATATGTTTTTAAGATGTAAAACCATGCATGTTTATAATGGTGTGCATCTTGGATATTTAGCCTACACAACATAGTATATAATTGTTATTAGTTCAAAGAAAGTTGTTGTTGCATATTACAAATTGTTGATTATATTGCACAAATAAAATATTATAACTAAAATAACAAAGAATCTCAGATTGTGTTTCTTTTTATTTCAATACATGCATGCTGCAGTTTTAAAGTCAAAATGTTACTGCATTAATAATTCGAGGTTCTAATTTTAATTCTAAGTAAATATTTTAAGATTGCTGTGTGTCTCTTTAAGTTCACTCTGTCATTGGCCTTCGACCTAATAATCTAAATATCAGAAGGCGTACGTCTTACCAACCCTAAATGAATCATTTTTACAAAGATTCATGAACTTAGTTCTTGTACAACTTGAGATAGAGTGCCAAAACCATTTTCAGCGTCCGGTTTAAGTTCCTTTAGCCCTTGACCTTAATCCTAAATGGATCTTAGTTTTCAAGCTATTATGTGTCATTGGTTTGCCAAAAATGCAAAAACTATTATCAAAGTTGGGTTGAGTAGATAGTGACCTTGAGCTTTTACCTTTAATGATTAATACATTTCACAGGTATTTGAACAAATAAACATACTAGATCCTACTAGCAAAGTTTCATAAAATAGGTCATATAAAACTTCGCTCATTGCGGCCTTGACATATTGACCTTATCTAAAAAGTACCATGATTACTGTATTTGAATGTCAACATAACATCATGATCACAGTATTTGAAGATCAACATCATGATCACAGTATTTGAATGTCAATATCATGATCACAGTATCTGAATGTCAACATTATGATTACTGTATTCAAATGTCAACATTATGATTACTATATTTGAATTTCAACATCATGATCACTGAATTTGAATGTCAACATCATGATCACAGTATTTGAATGTCGACATTATGATTACTGTATTTGAATGTCAGCATCATGATCACAGTAGTTGAATGTCAACATCATGATCACAGTATTTGAATGTCAACATTATGATTACTGTATTTGAAAGTCAACATATGATCATAGTCTTTGAATGTCAACATTATGAATACTGTATTTGAATTTTAACATAATGAATACTGTATTATAATTTTGAATGTCAACATAATGATAACTGTATTAGAATATCAACATAATATAATGATTATTGTATTTGAATGTCAACACCATGATACTGGATTTTAATGTCAACATAATGAATATTGTATTTCATTGTCAACATAATGATAACTGTATTAGAATATCAACATAATATAATAATTACTGTATTTTAATGTCAACATAATGATTACTGTATTTGATTGTCAACATAATGATTACTGTATTCGAATGTCAACATCATGATTACTGTATTCAAATGTCAACATCATGATCACAGTATTTGAATGTCAACATAATGATTACTGTATTCAAATGTCAACATCATGATTACTGTATTCGAATGTCAACATCTTGGTTACTGTATTCGAATGTCAGCATCATGAATACTGTAATTGAATGCCAACATCATGATTACTGTATTTGAATGTCAACATCATGATTACTGTGTTCGAATGTCAACATCATGATTACTGTATTTGAATGCCAATATAATGATTACTATATTCGAATGTCAGCATAACATAATAATTACTGTATGTGGACATATGATTACAGTAGTAAAATGTCAACATCATTACTTATTAAAATGTCAACATAATAATTACTGTATTCGAATGTCAACATAACATAATACTAACTGTATTCGAATGTCGACATCATGATTACTGTATTAAACTGTCAACATCATTACTTATTAAAATGTCAACATCATGATTACTGTATTCGAATTTCAACATAATCATGGTTAGCATGTACTGTTTTGTTGTTCAACATGTTTTATATGAACGCGTTTTTCAAAAATTTACATGCACTGAATTTTATTGATAGTATAATATAATATAATGACTTGTGAGCTTAAACATGTATCTTCTTCTTCTGTAACATTACCGATGTTGGCGCAAAGGTTTGAAAAGTAGTAGCAAAATGTTCAGTTGTGAAAATATACTCAAATTTAATAAAATATTCCAACAAAATGCAGAAACATACTACATGTATTTTTTAAGATCATTTTTGAAGATTTAGTAGCCATTGGCTATTTTGGCTACTGCTAGTGCTAACATAGATTACACAATTCTCAATGTTAAAACATATCTATGTGCCATAATAAACAGATTGTCAATCAGATTTTGAATGTCAACATAATGAGATGATAATTCCATTTACTCAGAGCAAAACTGTACACATTTGGATAGTTGGGCTCTTGCTGAAGATCAGGTGACTTAGTCTAGTCATGTGACAACATAATGAGCAGTTGTCATGTGTTAAAAAATGTCATCTGTTTAGTAACAAAAGGATTATCAGTTAATGTGTTCATATTGTTTCGTTAAAGGGACACATATTGTTTTGTTAAAGGGATACATATTGTTTCGTTAAAGGGACACGTATTGTTTTGTTAAAGGGATACATATTGTTTCGTTAAAGGGACACGTATTGTTTTGTTAAAGGGACACTCGTCAATCTTGAAGATTTTATCAAGCATTACATTTGTATCTGAATTTATTAATTGAGTATCATTTTGACTTTAAACCAGCTTGCATATAATGACACAATTCTGAGTTTCAATTTTTTCTTATTCTATTATGGGCTTAAAGGTATTATTGGTGCGGTGTAACAGTTAGTGATATACAAAAATAATTTGCTTTATACTAATCTTATTATATTATGACTGAGCAAATGTATATGTAGAAAAACTCTTACGGAATGCCTGGAGTTTTTAAAAAAAATAAATCAAGATTGCCTTGTATCCCTTTAAGACAATGTTTTAACATGTTCTTTTTTTTCATTTTTGTCATGTCAATTAAAGGTCTTCATCATCATCATCATCCCATTATTTCAGGTGCTTCTTGGTGATCATGGCTCCAGCGAAAAATGGAGTTTTTACAACCGAATTTGCAGCAACTCTGAAGTTCTGCTGGTGATGATAGGAACTGATCTGACAACTATAAACAGCAAAATTGCACGACAAAACCGTTTATCAAAACTGTATCCAGGGGATCAGGTCATATAATAATGAATATGTAAAGATTAAAAGTAAAAGTTTATTCACAGATTTTTTATTTAAAATACCCCTGGTTGGATATGCGTAAAATGAATGAGTTGGTAACTCTTAAAGGGAATGTAGCAAAACAGCCAAACAGCTCCATCAGTGAGAGTTCTGGAAAACCTGGAAAACCTGAAAAACGGTGCAAAATAGGACGATAAACAAAAAAGATATGACCATTTAAAGGTTGTTCTAAAATGGATATAGGACCCGCCATTTTGGGAACTATGATGTCATATGGAATATTGATATATATCATTTAAAATAAAGAAAACACTACAAATGAATGTAAAATCCTTTACTGGTCATATAAAGCATTATTACCATTAAGTATACATATTTTCATGATTTTTCTATAAATCAGTAAATGTTCATGTTTATAAATATTACATATATGGTTATTTAGAACTGTGAGGTCATACCTCTCAAATGGCGGCTTTCATATTCGTTTCAACAGAACCGTCGAATGATCATACTTTCTTTGTTTATCATCCGATTTTGGTAATTCCATTTTCCAAGTTTTTAGAACTCTCAATAATAAAGACCGTTTGGCTGTGTCGCTATATTCTCTTTATTTCGGCGCTCCCGTGTGTTGGGGGTTTAATTTGGCTGGTTAAAGCCGTTTATATTATGTCTACAGCGTTTGTATTCTGAAAATATGTAAGTTAGATAAGGGTCGTTAGATATATAACTCGTTGTCAATAGGTTTAGAAACGGTATATATATGTTGTAAAATGAGGCTGTTGTTGCCAGGATAGCTTTAATGTTCTAGACCCATTGATGTTTCTGCATATTTTAACTCGATGTAAAAGTAGAGTGGGCCTGGAATGTTCATTCTTGTTTGTGCTATAAAACCTTTTTGTGTTAGTCCACCGTAAATCCAAATTCAACTCTTTTGTTAAAACATTGTTTTAGTTGAAATGACCAATACGTTCGCACGGGACCAGTCTCCACATTCAATGATTGTCGATATGTTTTTAAGATGTAAAACCATGCATGTTTATAATGGTGTGCATCTTGGATATTTAGCCTACACAACATAGTATATAATTGTTAATAGTTCAAAGAAAGTTGTTGTTGCATATTACAAATTGTTGATTATATTGCACAAATAAAATATTATAACTAAAATAACAAAGAATCTCAGATTGTGTTTCTTTTTATTTCAATACATGCATGCTGCAGTTTTAAAGTCAAAATGTTACTGCATTAATAATTCGAGGTTCTAATTTTAATTCTTAGTAAATATTTTAAGATTGCTGTGTGTCTCTTTAAGTTCACTCTGTCATTGGCCTTCGACCTAATAATCTAAATATCAGAAGGCGTACGTCTTACCAACCCTAAATGAATCATTTTTACAAAGATTCATGAACTTAGTTCTTGTACAACTTGAGATAGAGTGCCAAAACCATTTTCAGCGTCCGGTTTAAGTTCCTTTAGCCCTTGACCTTAATCCTAAATGGATCTTAGTTTTCAAGCTATTATGTGTCATTGGTTTGCCAAAAATGCAAAAACTATTATCAAAGTTGGGTTGAGTAGATAGTGACCTTGAGCTTTTACCTTTAATGATTAATACATTTCACAGGTATTTGAACAAATAAACATACTAGATCCTACTAGCAAAGTTTCATAAAATAGGTCATATAAAACTTCGCTCATTGCGGCCTTGACATATTGACCTTATTATCTAAAAAGTACGACAGTACCATGATGGCCCTATAGAGCTGACCTGAGTATTGGCCCATTGTCAATCTCCGAAATCTTATGGTCATATACAATCTGTGCAAGTTTGGTTAAGATTGCTCAAGAAATGTGGTTAACAAGATGAACTAGAACTGTCACTGAAGGTGATTAATACCCCCCGCAACACCGCCTTCTATTGCAAGCATTGCATATAAAGAGACACATTTGACTCATTTAACCTCTGACTTTTAATAGTGAAGTAATAATCATCATTATTACTTCACTGCTTTTAAATAAGTTTCATAAAGCTTGAATAATAAACAATGGACATTTTGGAAATTTGTAACAATGAAATGGCCATAACTCCGGCGTTACTAGTGGGATCTGGGGAAGAAGGGAATAATTATATAAAAAACACTACAAAAAAACACACAAAACAAACAAAATACACAACCTGTGTAAGTTTGGTTAAGACTGCTCAACATATGCATGGACTATGTAGATCTATGGTATATGGATGGATATGAATCAGGCAACTTGTTTTAGCTTTTATTGTTATTAACACTTTAAACAAATTTGGTAAAGATCAGATAAAAAATGATGTAGCTACAGATTTAACAAAGGAAAATACAATATATAATTTTTCAATAAATCAAGGGTCATAACTCTGTCGTTATTAAAAATCTAGCTTCAAACTTGACCAATATGTCATTGGTGTACAGAGCTTTGCACATCTATAGACATCATACTGATGCTAAATCCTGCCAATTTCGTAGAAATACAACAAACCGTTTAGGAGGAGTAGCACCGACAAGAAATTTAAGGTAAAAATATCAAGGGGCCGTAACTCCGTAAAAATGCAATGAACCGGGAAAAAACGCTATATGCGCAACTTGACATCATACCAATGCTTCCTGCTAAGTTTCGTTAAATCCAACACGGCGTTTAAAAAAAGAAATAATAACAATAATAAAATTAAAAATATAATAATAATAACAATAATAAAAACTAAGTTTAGTTAAGATTGCTCACGAAATGTGGGCTGTATCGTGTTAACAACATGTAAAATTGCATTGTTTGCTAATTATCAGGGGTCATCAATCTGGTGTTACTGTTCCGATCTTGCCCATTATCGAACTCATCCGAGATCTTATGGTCATAGCATATACCTACATAATATATCCATGGTCATATACAATCTGTGCAAGTTTGGTTAAGATTGCTAAAGCAATGTGGCCTCTATCGTGTAAACAAGATTTTTGCTAATTCAGGGGCCATAATAACTCCAGTGTTAATGATCCGATCTGGCCCATTATCGAACTTGTCCGAGATCTTATGGTCATATACAATCTGTGCAAGTTTGGTTAAGATTGCTTAAGTAATGTAGCCTCTATCATGTAAACAAGCTAAATGTTGACGACGGACAAAAAGTGGTCACAATAGCTCACCCTTGAGCACTTCGTGCTCTGGTCAGCTAATAACAGGGATCAGGTCAGCCTCACATGTAACATACAAAGATTCATGAACATAGGTCATGTAAACTTATTAGACGTAACCCATTTTCGGGTTCACGTACCGTTATACTAACCTTAGATGCAGTAACGACGCAAAGATAATATCATAAAGATCTGTTTAGTAGTAACACGAAATTGGACGTACATGTAACCAATCACTGTGACCTTGACTGTCGATATGTGTCCTTGTGGCTCCAACTCAATGGTAAGTATGAACACCCCAGGAGTGGAACCGCCTTCCATAAGGAGTAGCCGACGCTGTTACATTACAGGGATTCCAGAGGATTCCAGACCGCACTATCCGGACGTAAGTCCAGAGTGCCGTCTGCGACAGACCGTCTACAGTACACACATGTATACACATTATATAAAGATTGGTACAGTAGAACTTGACAATTTGACCATTTTCAATGTCAAGTTTAATTTCGCTGCTAGTGACCTTTGACCTACTTCATCCAACAGGGACGAGATGTCACAATTTTCAAATAATTCGTTGTTTTTAAAATGTTATTTTGCAATAAATGAACATAATCTTTTAAAAGCTATGTCTACTCCTGTAAACTGAAACAATGTCTCCCAAATTATAGCGTTTTTATTGAGCATTTGAAGAGATATAAACACCTTGAATTATTCTCATTGTTTATGTACCATGAAAAGAAATCGAATGCTATCAAAGCAAGATGGAACACTGTGAATAATATCTTTAACAATTAAACCATAAAATTCACAACGTTTATTCCACCTTTTAATAAACCATAAACATGGTTACATTTATTTCATCCTGTGTGGTGTGTTCAGTATTTAACAATGCGTTATAAAAATCTGGTGTATATTAATGTTACTTTAGTGTATATTAATGTTACTTTAGTTTGTACAAATTTCATTCCATGTCTGTTCTTCTCAATCTAGTTTCATCGAATGTATTACAAGCTAGAGAATGTAGAACAGTAGACTTGCCTTTAAAAGACAGTTTTCTAGACTTCCAAAGATTAAGTGTATTATGAAAATTTGAAAATAAGTTTTACCAAACTTGATCTGGATCAACATTGTAACCATAATAATAGTCTAAAAGTTTAGTGCTATTAATCCATGAATTCAGACCGATTTTTCCATTTTCCTAAAGACATTCTATTAGACTTCCTATAATTAATTCGGGATCCAGATATCTTCTGAAACAAATATATATAATCAAAATATGTTTTCATTGATATTTCAGAAGTCAAAATACCAGTGTTATCATCCGCGTACATAGACATTTTCACATCAAAATCAGATCCAGGTAGCTTTATACCTTTAATAGAGGGGTCATCTCGAACTTTTTTAGCGAAAGGTTCGAAACATATTACGTACAAAAGGGGAGACAAGGAACAACGGTGCCTCACGCCTCTTTGTATGTCGAAAGTATCTGAAATATGATTATTGACTATCGCAGACGACTTGACTTTGTTATATAAAACTTTTATCCAAAGAATAAACTCATCATCAAAACCAAAAGCTTTTGAGGTGTCATATAAATATGACCAAGAGAGTTTATCAAAAACCTTTTCTTTGTCCATGGAAATAAAATCTGCTTTAAGTTTTTTTGTCCAATGTCATCAAAGAACAAGTTTGATGCCAATAATTGTAGATAATACACTGCCTAAACGTTTACATATAACTTTGGAGAGTACCTTCCTATCTACATTCAATAAGGAAATGGGCCTATACAATTTCATATCAGATGATTTGATGTATCTTTGCATATTAAAGTAATATATAATAACTTTTGGGACTGACATTTCCCGAAAATCATAAACAAGTTTGAAAATTTTATTCTAAAATATCACCAAAGATATGCAAATATTTCAAGTCAAAACATCTTGTTAAACCCTCACTTCCTGTTGATTTATTTGGTAGCATATCCTTAAGGCTATGCAAAATTTCAACTTTTGAAATGCTACGTTTTAATAAAAATATTATCTATTCCACTTATCTTTGGTAAATTTTAAAGAAAAGTATCATTAAGTGTTTTATCAACATCTTCTGTATATAATTGCTTATAGAAATCTCTAAAACAATTTAAATAATATTTTTTGAATCCTGGAAACTAACATCATTATGTTTAATATTCGTTATGGTTTTATTTTAACTCTTAGTTTTTTCTCTGTGAAAGAAATAACTTGTAGGATTCTCTTTTGACGTTAAGATATTTGCTTTGCTTCTAATGATTGACCCAGCTTGTAACTTGTTTTCAATAACTTTTATTCTTGACTTATGTTGCTCTTTTAAATATAATGTATTTTCCTGAACTAAGTTTAAGTACTGATAATCTTTTTAAGCTTTTTGTATTCCCCATGTAATTCTTTGTTTTTATCTTTACTGTAATCAATACAAAATTCTTTAATTTTAATTTTCATTGCATCCCACCATTCTCTGTCCTACTAATAATATCCCAATAATATTCAAAAGCATTTAAAAAAATATATCTTCAAGTAATGTATCATTAAACTTCCAGTAAGACTTTCCAAAAGACAAACCTTTATTAACGTCAATTTTTAAAGTAACAAAATCATGACCAGAATGTGAACATGGTAAGAACTCAGAATTAACTACAGCATCTTTAAGTGTGTTTGGAATGTAAAATCTATCCAATTTACAGCCTATGTAGGAATATTTACTGAACTATTTTTTCTAGCCCATGTTACGGCCTTTTTGGTAGGATATAAATATCTAAAAGCATCAACTAATTTATGCTTATCTATTATATTATTAAATATTGTTGAGCCGTCAAAACCTCGGTTTACATTTAAGATCTTTTCTCTTCTTTTTCTCTCTCTACCACATGTGCGTACTAATGTCTGCACTTATACATGGACATGTGTGTGTGTTTTTTTTCTTTCCCATAAATCTTTATTAAATAAATATATACAAATAAGAGAAAGAAAGTGGGGTGCATGAAACCCCGCCTCCCGGCAGTTCCTTAAATAATATAAAACAGTTTTTAACAAATAAGGTTTAAAGCTCTCTGCCGTTACAAAATCTTTGAAAAGATGTCGCTAGTAAACTATTGTGTTTTATATAACAGAGATGTAATTGAAACCAAATGAACAATTCCATGGTCCCACTATGTGTGGAGACCAATGCTGAATTGACACATTGCACTTTGCGCGCGGGGCTAAATCTAATTCCCGGACACAAGAGTACTTTTTGAAATTATACTTTGAAATAAGTTGGTTAACTGGGAAGTCATGTAAATTAAAATTGATGAAAAATATTTATAAAATGATATGTATATGATGTGCGTGATAATTTGACGCCGTGACGAGGCAGTCCCCACCAACATTGCCAAATCATAATGTACAATCATTTAGGTACTTATTAACTGTGTGTTACATCTAACTTATAATAACGACTCGAATAAAGAAACTTAGTGTATTAGCGACACCTGTCAACTGAATACGACTACAAATATGATAATATGTCGAAAGCATATCGAAATAATAATAATATAATAATAATAATGACTTTGTGAGTGATATGATAAAATGGTTAAAACAAATCTAATTTAATAGTTTTATTTTCAAACTGATTCAAGCTTCATTGAACAATTTCCGTCTGTTCTTTCCAATTTATTGGCAGTTCAAAGAAAGCGCTAATGGTTATTAGCCACGATGCTGGTCAGTTTTATTGTAGAAAGGGATGTTTAAAACAGGAAGCGAATTGGTCATAGCGCATTCATGTCTTTATATAACAGGAAGGTTATTGTCCACTTATTCTTTGAAATGGTTCCAGTAACACCGGTCATCGTTCAGTCAAATTAAATTGTTGAAAGTTCAATCGTTTTTTTATTATCGAAAGCAAGTGTTAATAGACTGATATCAGCACGATATTTATTTGATGTGCGGCATCATTAAACGATATGTCAAAAGGCAAATTCAATACTGTTTTTATCTCCAATAATGATCGAAACTAAGAAATACATGTGTGAGTAGTATGATAAAAACTTGTTAAATTGTAGTCTTTCGAAATCGACCTTAGTTCCAAGTTTGAGTCTGTTAACAATAAACATGATGATGTAATTCGAATTTATACTTCTGTTTTCAAATTTCTTCAAGTTTCTACAAGTCCAGATACCGTATTTGAGTTCGTTTAATAGATACAGTACTAAATCTCGTTGTTCAGTGTCGATCTCGAAATCCAACACGTTATACAAGATGTGATTTACATTGAAAGTAACTCGTGTTTCGGCAATTAAAGTAATCCAGTTGTAGATTAATTTAATGCATGGTTTAACTATGTCACATTCATAAAATAAATGTTTAACTGTTTCAATCTCGGATGTGCAAAGTGTACAACCTAAAATTTTAGACGATTTTCTGGTATATAGTAACATTTGTAAAGGAAGTATTTCGTGTGCAATTTTCCAAGAGACATCCCTTGCAAACGGATCGACAAACTTGTTCCGAAAACGTTTCCACACAGGAATAAAATTGATAAACGGACGCTTGGAGATAACGCGAGGAATGGTAAATTGCAAGTTAGTTAAAAGTATACTTTGTAAAAGAAGTTTTGGACCATGACAGTTTTCGAACCCGTACAATGATCGCTGAACCATGACATTCGACCATAACCCTTATTATCTCAGTGATAATTCACAATAGATCAACAATCAACAATAATTATCGTTTACAATGAAAGTTTGTGAAAAAATAATAATCTTTTTATTGGTTACTCGAATGTGTCCGAAACTGTTACTTTGTATGGACTTTGCAACATCTTTTACAGACCCTTTGTGTGTTCGCGATTTTTTTTTAAAATCAAATCTTGTTTTGAATTTAATGTTTCTGGTACCAAATTAACCGGATAGGGTAGACCTTGGTTACTAAAAAAGGATACTTAAATTTTGTCCACTAGTTTTATTTTTATATGACTTTATATACCCTGGTCCAAAACTTTTTTTACCGAGTATATATATACAACTGTTTGACTGTAAAGCTTCCTGTGTGTGTAGTTCTAAGGTTTATAGTCCCTCCGCCAACAATTATACATTGCCATCGCAATAATTAAGTTTATATTAGAAATTATATAAACCTTTAAGTACCCTACTTAATTATAATACATGTCAGCAAGATATCAATAATTAAAACAATGCATAGTAAAACAACACATATACAGTAAAACATGTATTCCAATATATAACCTTGCATTACACATTAAAAATACGTAAATTAAATTATACATTACCTCCCTTTACATACCCCCAGATCTGCATTTTCTCATACACTACGTGCGTAGCAATCTCTAAGCGGTCTGTGGATTCAAGGAACGACAACTCTGGGTAGAGAGTGGCAAAGTCTAAACTCTTTGGAAGGATAGGCTCCACGTCCGTGAAACGTGTACCTCCACTTCCATAATCAACCCATAGGGTTATTGCACAATGGATATGTGCTTTGCATTTTTAAAGTCACTATCCCGCCATAACAGGCAACTTTTAGAACATATGTACACTGTTTCTAAGCCTACTGACGACGAGGTATTATATAACTTACATTTATTTCACACCTGTATACATCTAACCAATGTTGTTCTGTCTTTTTACCCATGTGACAATCCCATATTTCCACTACTGTACTCAAAACAGTTGTTTTAATACAAAATATCTGCATTAGTTTCATATTGTACTCCATCTGGTATCTAGAGTCCCATAAATCTACATTCCGTAGATGTGGAGTCCAAAAAATCCATATTCCATATGTATTTTCTGAGATTAGAGGTGGAGTCCAAAAAATCCATATTCCATATTTTACTATGGGATTAGATATTGAGTCCAACACATCCATATTCCGTATTTGTACTATGGACATTCACGATTTAACACTCAGTTTTATTTCAGTTGACAGTATTGTTTTGATAATTTACGCGTGTTTTTTAAATTACATTTTACACAGTTAATAAATGTTGAAAACATATATTGTTTTTATTCTGTTCAATTAATAACAGAAAATTAAGTTGGAATTCAAATGTACAACGTTTGGTTATATTACTGAGGTGTGAAATAATAAAGTCTTTTAACAGTGTTGAGTACAATACTGAATTCAATTGGACTCGTACCCAGCAGACAGCTGGCAGATGTTCAAGACCAACTAGTACTCCTTTCCACGAAAGAAAGTGTAAGATATGTAATATTTTATAAGATGAATATCACTTCATTCTAGAGTGCAGTTTATACAAGGAACTAAGGTCGTTATATATTCATCCGTATTACTGGAAAAGACCAAACTTGTTGAATTGTTAAAAAGTCAAAATATGTCGGTTTTAAACAAATTGGGTATATTCATATACAAGGCATTTAAATTAAGAAATGAGATATTATATTTTGATAATTAGCATGGTTATTTATTTTGTAAGTACTGTATTAGTTTATTTGTGTATGAGTATACATGTATGCGAGTATGTATTTAAGGGTTTAAGTGTGTGTATGTGCGGATAAGTTTATATATATAACATGTAATACGTTTGAGGCAAAATAGTAAGCAGATGTTTAATAAAGGTCGCAAGATATTTTTACTACATAGTGAACACCTTCTCCACGATAGAAGTTCATATTATTATTCATTGAGATAATGCATACCAGGCTATTGTTATGCGTATTTCAGTTTTGTATTATTGCTTATTTGTGTCTTAAAATATCACTGTCTGTCATTATTATATTATCATATATGTACCTCACGGGCAGATGCCTAATGGATTTTAAATAAACTATTCATAATCTATATTTAGACGAGGCGAAGCCGAGTCCAAATATAGATTCTGTCTGCTGGGTACGAGTCCAATAGAGAATTCAGTGTTGTACTCAACACTGTTAAATAACCTCATACTATTGAGAATCCAAACTCTAAAGACACAATATAAGCGGCTTTAACTTGCCCGACCAAACCCCAAAACTGGAGCGTCGAATTAAGATAGAGTGTTAATATACGATTGTTTATTGTTTCTGTTATTTGGCAGGTAAGTTTCTTTAAGCTATTTAAACATACCAAGTTATTAAGATCTTTTGCAAACGATGTGTTTTAAAGAATGTTATAGCTGTATTTGTTTGTCTTTTGCGGCCATTTTGCAATTCTAAAAATAGTATCACGTTGTATTTTGACTGTGATCGACATCATCTATATGTTTAGATATAATATACATATTTCAGAAAACTGAAACGAGAAATAACCGAGAATCTATTACTATTTTTAGCATTAATGAATATCTAAAAATAGCACAAACGTAACTTTGTCAGTTTTTCCAAAGTTTGTATCGGTCTAAACTTGTTATGTACAAACTTTGGTGCTTTTGTCTAACTTGTCTAGATAATCTCATACTGACCCCTAGCTAAACTGACAACGTTTCGTAATGATTAGACACAAAATAAATGTACTAATTCCCCCACTCACCCACCCAGTAAATCAAGGGCCAGAACTCTGGTGTTGTTAACCCGAACTGGCTGTTTTCGAACATGTCCGAGCTTTTATTAATATTAGCAATGCTGTTGTTGTTGTTTCTAAGGTTTACGTTCCTCCATACGATGACCCGATAAGACGTCTTAAAGGATTAATATCGACAATCTGGCCAAGTTTTGTAACATGAAGGTCCTAGAGCATTCACACAATCCGCATTTGGTATTTTTTAGTAAAACAATGACCACAACTCATTAGCCACTAATCAGATCTGACTGGTTTTAGAACTTGTCCATGCTTTTATTGATATAAAGACCAAAGCAAGGTTTGGTAAAAATCCTATTTATAATGAAATCCCTATCGTGTTCACAAGGAAGACGTTAATGGACGACAAACAACACATCATAAAAGTAAGCTTGCGTGGCCTTAGGAAAGTAGAGCTAATAAATTGTGTTGGAGTCACAGGGTCAGGGTGTGATATCATATGATACCAGACCCTGTGGTTGGAGTGGGTGGGCGGGAGCGGCGGAAAGTAGGGGGTGTGGTGAGGGGTGGGTGGGGCGGGTGGGAGGTAGAGGGATTCATATTACTAGCAGTTGTCCATATAGTTTAAATTAAAAAAGATTGTAATGATATCACAAAACAAGAATTTAAAATAGCAATGCGTTAGCATAAATAACATGCACCAAAAAACTAGCCAAATCATCGAATTCTCCCGATCAACCTATTTCATTAACAAATGTTTATGTGTGTGTGATTGCAGCTTGCGTGTGTGTAGTTCTAATGTTTATAGCCCTCCGTCTTTTACCAATAGGGATCAGTAGGACATTCTAAAGGCTTAGGTACAATATACTCTGAACAGAGTCTGGACTGTATAGGGCCTAGTTTAGTGCACATGTACATTGAATATGCAATCATTTTTTTGTTATATTTTTATAAAAACATGATGCAACTAAAACACATAATGATGGTTTTACAAGTATTTGGATTGGCATCCATTATTTTTCCAGATCGCCTCCTGTCGCTTTTAAACCATACTTAAAAATAAAGTAAATTGTGTTTGTGTTGGTTTATGTAGATAACTACAGAATTTTATGATTTTTATTGTTTCTTTATTTGTTATTATGTTCTTTATTTTCATATATGTGTTGTTATGTTTGATGTGATATGTATTGCTTATGTTTATGCCAAATGATATCTCATGTAGTTTTAATTAGTGTCTCATTATGCTAAATATGTGAACATGCTTAATAAAAATAAGTAATTTGTTTTAACCTTTAAGCCATTTATAACGTTTATCATACTCTTTCAAAACAGGTAAGAAACTGGATTATCCACCTTAGTTAGCCAAACTGTTATTTTCTGGCTTACTTTTGGGTCATTTATAAACAAATATTAAGTATACATATATGCCATGTGTTATTGAAATGCGCGATAATAAAATTGTGCGTCCTTGTCTTATGTGCTTTGGTCGAATGATTTTTGGCGGAGTTATTGCCCTTTACAGGTTTTAATACACATGCAAACATTGTCCAGACTAGTCTCTTTTGAACTCTTGGCCGGAATTCAACAAATCTTGGGGGGGGTGATGAGTGCCAAGCCTAGTTGTGCATGTCATCGCCGTGTTACGGTTGAATTTTATGGCGACAACCCTTGACATAAGAGCCATTTTAGCCAGTAGAGCGTCCTTGTTTGTCTTACTACTAGTATGCTAAACATTTTTAATGTGCTTCAAATGAGATTCCTATTTAGTTTTAGTTAATATGTTCTTGTTTAATGAATATTATAGTGATGTGCTAAATGTGTATGTATTGTACACTAGTACTATATTAGTTGACAGTTTTCTATGTTTAATGCATGTGGGCTTAGAATTTTAAATATGAGTAGTATAGATACTGGGGGTACCAGCGCAATTTCCTCCCTCGCACAAACAATCAGCAGTTGTCAGTTGTCTCCAGTTGCCTATAACACAAACGCCAAACGACGGTGACATACTTGCTGCCAGACCCCTCGCAACTATACAAACTGCGTTATTGCCCTTCGCTTAGGAAGAACTTTACCAAAACCTCCAGTATCTATTAATTTAGTATGAATAATATCCACCGTCTCCTTTTTGTAAATAACTTACTATGCATAATTTATTTTTGAGTTCTTATTTAATATTTTCAATATCCTTAAATGAGACCCAACTATTGAAATCCTCATTGTAACCCTTCCATTTAATCAATGCTTGTTTCTTTTTGTAATCACGTGGTATTACTTTTTCAATCCCGAATATCTCATGCTGTGCTTTTATCATTTCTAATTCATAAAAGCTTCCATCAATGTTTTGGTTGTTTAAATCATTTATTTTGTATGTCATAGAATTTGTGTTTTGAATTTCATCAACAACAAATATTTCTTCTGTCCAATTTGGAGTATAACATTTCTCAAACGTTCTTTTATATTTACTGATTCTAACATTATCCCCTATTTTAATCTTCGGCTTAATTTTATTACTTCTCGTTGAAATACACCATTCCTTTATTCTTTTTATCACTTGCTTCAGGTGGTGTCATTTTAATACTCCGATGTTTTGTGCTATTATACTTATCAACCATTTCTTGTAACACGTCTAAATATGTGTTTGTATTGTTTGCTGTGAACTATTTCCACATCCTCTCTTTTAATGTTCTGTTAAATCGTTCAATTACTACAGCTTTTCCGAAATTAAACGTGTGATACATTTCGATATTATTATCAACAAGGAACTGCTTGAATATTTTATTGTAAAATTCTACTCCCTGGTCAACCCACAGCAATTTACATTGTCTTCCCATACTTATGATTTTTTGGACCGCTTTGGTAATTTCTAAACCAGTTTTGTTTTCAACCGGCACAACTCAAGCAAATTTACTAAACACATCAATAACAGTAAGCAAGTATTTAGTACCTTTATTATACTTTGAAAACTATTGCATATCAACCAGGTCCATAGTTTATCAATTTCATTAACAATCACACGGCGTTGAGTGAAATATCTTCGTATAGGCTTATGAAGTTCATCTGCTAACTTGTCAGTCCATTTCAACGCCTTTTCTTGTTTTTTTATGCTCCAAGACCAAGTTTGTTTTTAGTACTAATAACCTGCTTAACAATTGAATTCTTAGCGATTTTTTCCCCAAGTGATTTAGACTTACTTTGTTAAACCGGTTAGCATGCTTTTATCACACATTGATTTATTACTAGGATTTTTGTCATAACAATAATCATGCTCTTTGCAAACAGCATCTAACTCATTTGCCGGTTCTTCGCTATCAAGTGGGTTACCCGGACCGCAATATTTATAACCAGAAATTGTTAACCCCTTTTTAGGTAATAAAGGAAGTAATAATTTATGAATATCAATATTTTCACCTTGTGTACTTTTAACAAACTGTGTTTTGGTAATACCATAAGACGCACATGTTGCTTTTAACATTCTTCTACCATTTTTTGCTAAAACATACTGAGGATTAACATTTTCAGTAACCATCTTTTCTTTAATACAGTAACTCATATATAATATGATTCAGTTCTTACACATATATATTCAGTTCTTACACATATATAATCAGTTCTTACTCATATATATTCCGTTCTTACGCATATATATTCCGTTCTTACACATATATATTCAGTTCTTACACATATATATTCAGTTCTTACACATATATATTCAGTTCTTACCCATATATATTCCGTTCTTACGCTTATATATTCCGTTGTTACGCATATATATTCCGTTTTTACGCATATATTCAGTTCTTACGTATATATTCAGTTCTTACGCATATATACTCCGTTCTTACACATATATATTCAGTTCTTACACATATATATTCAGTTCTTACACTTACACATATATATTCAGTTCTTACACATATATATTCAGTTCTTCCACATATATATTCAGTTCTTACGCATATATATTCAGTTCTTACGCATATATATTCAGTTCTTACACATATATATTCAGTTCTTACACATATATATTCAGTTCTTACACTTACACATATATATTCAGTTCTTACACATATATATTCAGTTCTTCCACATATATATTCAGTTCTTACGCATATATATTCAGTTCTTACGCATATATATTCAGTTCTTACACAAATATATTCAGTTCTTACGCATATATATTCAGTTCTTACACATATATATTCCGTTCTTACACATATATATATTCAGTTATTACACATAATATATTCAGTTCTTACACATATATATTCAGTTCTTACACATATATATTCAGTTCTTACACATATATATTCCATTCTTACGCATATATATTCCGTTGTTACGCATATATTCAGTTCTTACACATATATATTCAGTTCTTACACATATATATTCAGTTCTTACGCATATATATTCAGTTCTTACGCATATATATTCCGTTCTTACGCATATATATTCCGTTCTTCCGCATAGATATTCAGTTCTTACACATATATTTTCCGTTCTTAAGCATATATATTCCGTTCTGACGCATATATATTCCGTTCTTACGCATATATATTCAGTTCTTACGCATATATATTCCGCTCTTACGCATATATATTCTGTTCTTAGGCATATATATTCCGTTCTTACACATATATATTCCGTTCTTACGCATATATATTCAGTTCTTACGCATATATATTCAGTTCTTACGCATATATATTCAGTTCTTACGCATATATATTCCGTTCTTACGCATATCTATTCAGTTCTTAGGCATATATATTCCGTTCTTACACATATATATTCAGTTCTTACGCATATATATTCAGTTCTTACGCATATATATTCAGTTCTTAGGCATATATATTCCGTTCTTACACATATATATTCCGTTCTTACACATATATATTCAGTTCTTACACATATATATTCAGTTCTTACGCATATATATTCAGTTCTTACGCATATATATTCCGTTCTTACGCATATATATTCCGTTCTTACGCATATATATTCAGTTCTTACAGATATATATTCCGTTCTTAAGCATATATATTCCGTTCTTACGCATATATATTCTTTCCTTACGTATATATATTCAGTTCTTACGCATATATATTCAGTTCTTAGGCATATATATTCCGTTCTTACGCATATATATTCAGTTCTTACACATATATATTCAGTTCTGACACATATATATTCAGTTCTTACGCATATATATTCAGTTCTTACACATATATATTCAGTTCTTACACATATATATTCAGTTCTTACACATATATATTCAGTTCTTACACATATATATTCAGTTCTTACACATATATATTCAGTTCTTACTCATATATATTCCGTTCTTACACATATATATTCCGTTCTTACGCATATATATTCAGTTCTTACGCATATATATTCAGTTCTTACACACATATATTCAGTTGTTACACATATATATTCAGTTCTTACGCATATATATTCCGTTCTTACGCATATATATTCTTTTCTTACGCATATATATTCCGTTCTTACGCATATATATTCAGTTCTTAGGCATATATATTCCGTTCTTACGCATATATATTCAGTTCTTACGCGTATATATTCAGTTCTTACGCATATATATTCAGTTCTTACACATATATATTCAGTTCTTACACATATATATTCCGTTCTTACGCATATATATTCAGTTCTTACGCATATATATTCAGTTCTTACTCATATATATTCCGTTCTTACGCATATATATTCCGTACTTACGCATATATATTCAGTTCTTACACATATATATTCAGTTCTTACACATATATATTCAGTTCTTACCCATATATATTCCGTTCTTACGCATATATATTCCGTTTTTACGCATATATTCAGTTCTTACGTATATATTCAGTTCTTACGCATATATACTCCGTTCTTACACATATATATTCAGTTCTTACACATATATATTCAGTTCTTACACATATATATTCAGTTCTTACAAATATATATTCCGTTCTTACGCATATATATTCAGTTCTTACGCATATATATTCAGTTCTTACACAAATATATTCAGTTCTTACGCATATATATTCAGTTCTTACGCATATATATTCCGTTCTTACACATATATATTCACTTATTACACATAATATATTCAGTTCTTACACATATATATTCAGTTCTTGCAAATATATATTCCGTTCTTACGCATATATATTCAGTTTTTACGCATATATATTTAGTTCTTACACAAATATATTCAGTTCTTACACGTATATATTCAGTTCTTACACATATATATTCCGTTCTTACACATATATATTCAGTTATTACACATAATATATTCAGTTCTTACAAATATATATTCAGTTCTTACACATATATATTCAGTTCTTACACATATATATTCCATTCTTAAGCATATATATTCCGTTGTTACGCATATATTCAGTTCTTACACATATATATTCAGTTCTTACACATATATATTCAGTTCTTACGCATATATATTCCGTTCTTACGCATATATATTCCGTTCTTCCGCATAGATATTCAGTTCTTACACATATATTTTCCTTTCTTAAGCATATATATTCCGTTCTTACGCATATATATTCAGTTCTTACGCATATATATTCCGTTCTTACGCATATATATTCCGTTCTTACGCATATATATTCCGTTCTTACACATATATATTCCGTTCTTACGCATATATATTCAGTTCTTACGCATATATATTCAGTTCTTATGCATATGTATTCCGTTCTTACACATATATATTCAGTTCTTACGCATATATATTCCGTTCTTACACATATATATTTCGTTCTTACGCATATCTATTCAGTTCTTAGGCATATATATTCCGTTCTTACACATATATATTCAGTTCTTACGCATATATATTCAGTTCTTACGCATATATATTCAGTTCTTAGGCATATATATTCCGTTCTTAGACATATATATTCCGTTCTTACACATATATATTCAGTTCTTACGCATAATATATTCAGTTCTTACGCATATATATTCCATTCTTACGCATATATATTCCGTTCTTACGCATATATTCAGTTCTTACGCATATATTTTCAGTTTTTACGCATATATATTCAGTTCTTACACATATATATTCAGTTCTTACACATATATATTCAGTTCTTACGCATATATATTCAGTTCTTACGCATATATATTCCGTTCTTACGCATATATGTTCAGTTCTTACACATATATATTCAGTTCTTACACATATATATTCAGTTCTTACACATATATATTCAGTTCTTACACATATATATTCAGTTCTTACGCATATAAATTCCGTTCTTACGCATATATATTCCTTTCTTACGCATATATATTCCATTCTTACGCATATATTCAGTTCTTACGCATATATTTTCAGTTTTTACGCATATATATTCAGTTCTTACGCATATATATTCAGTTCTTAGGCATATATATTCCGTTCTTACGCATATATATTCCTTTCTTACGCATATATATTCCGTTCTTACGCATATATTCAGTTCTTACGCATATATTTTCAGTTTTTACGCATATATATTCAGTTCTTACGCATATATATTCAGTTCTTAGGCATATATATTCCGTTCTTACACATATATATTCCGTTCTTACACATATATATTCAGTTCTTACGCATAATATATTCAGTTCTTACACATATATATTCCATTCTTACGCATATATATTCCGTTCTTACACTTCAGTTTTGACGCATATATATTCAGTTCTTACACATATATATTCAGTTCTTACACATATATATTCAGTTCTTACGCATATATATTCAGTTCTTACGCATATATATTCCGTTCTTACGCATATATATTCAGTTCTTACACATATATATTCAGTTCTTAGGCATATATATTCCGTTCTTAGGCATATATATTCCGTTCTTACACATATATATTCCGTTCTTACACATATATATTCAGTTCTTACGCATAATATATTCAGTTCTTACACATATATATTCCATTCTTACGCATATATATTCCGTTCTTACGCATATATTCAGTTCTTACGCATATATTTTCAGTTTTTACGCATATATATTCAGTTCTTACACATATATATTCAGTTCTTACACATATATATTCAGTTCTTACACATATATATTCAGTTCTTACTCATATATATTCCGTTCTTACACATATATATTCCGTTCTTACGCATATATATTCAGTTCTTACGCATATATATTCAGTTCTTACACACATATATTCAGTTGTTACACATATATATTCAGTTCTTACGCATATATATTCCGTTCTTACGCATATATATTCTTTTCTTACGCATATATATTCCGTTCTTACGCATATATATTCAGTTCT